>JAYKTE010167681.1:0-12789 GCA_036873565.1 Xipholeptos notoides | reverse complement strand
CTTGGAAATTATATTAAGACACTTGACCCAGCCACTAAGTCTCTTGTTAGAGAACAAGAAAAAATCGAATTAAAAATTTTGAAAAGGAAAATTAAAATTCTTTTTAATGAAACTTGTCTGAATATATATATGTGTATATATACATGCATACATTCATACATACCGGTATGAATATATTAAGATTTACAGGGGTCGTTCCAAAAGTAATCGCACCTTTTTCTTAAAGTTGTTTTTTTCAAGTTAAAGGTCTAAGATACAGCTCAATTTACCTCTTTACTGTATTTCCGTTAATACATATTTATTTAGCCGTTCCTGTGTTATTCATCGTCAGTTATTTAAATAGTAACAACACGACAATAAATATACATGCTTACTACACGGAGACTCTCTGCAAACATACTTAGAGAAAAATCACAAACACAGAAAAAAAAATATACATAGAATCAATTGAGGGTGGAGGGGCATGGGAATAAAGAAGTTATGCAAAGATAAATTTAACAATAAAAAGTTTGAACATATCACCACACTCTAAATGCATATAATAACTGAAAAACTAACCAATGAATGCATCCCAGATATAACCTGGAATATTAGCACCAGTTTATAATAACGAATCTAAACGGTGTAATCTCTCTCTAGAAGAAAATTAGCCATAATGACCTTCCCTGATCAAAACATCCAAATTTATATCTAAATGTAGGCAGGAAAATGAATTTTTAGAAAACCATTAACTGACAGAAATTGACAACATTTTTAATCAACTATAAAATAGATAACCTAATGAAACAAAAATGAACTACACTAAACTAATTAATAAAGTTAAATAAAACCAAATGTTGAATATTATGTTGTAATTATTGTAATCATATCGCATAAGAATATTTATGTACTGTAAAGTCAATCAACCAATCAACCAAAAATCAGTGACGAATCATTAAATAAACTAATTCACTTGTATTCTTTAATAACTTAATCTGATACGCAGATGGCTAAGCATACTAAGACAACTATTGCTCTATAAACTAATTTAACAGGTAAATTAACTATGTGATGCCGGGCCAGTTACTAGTCTGCTACTGGTTGCTTAAACATTAATAGCTCAAACCAACACGTCATTTAGGTGGTTGAGAGTAACAACCCGACAAGCGTCACTGCGGACAAAAATAAGTTATATATACCACGGTATTTCTAAAAGCCTTCTCTACCACGTAGAAAAGAAGAAATGGTTGAATTGAGACTGAAACATGGGTGAAAATCGACTAATGTAAAGTCTATTTACACGCGCTTCATCCCAGTCTTGGAAGTACGATCCAACGAGCTCCACAACACTCTCGCCAATCGTATGTCTTAAGCTACCTGACAAGCGCCTGGCGGCCAATGAGAGTGAACGGGACAAAGATCTTCAGCCAATCACAGTGCATACTGTTATTTATTTGCTTTTTTTTGTCTTTTTCTTCGTTTTTGTTTATTTTTGGCGCTTGTCGGGTTGTTACTCTGAATGCCTCATTTATTCCTTTACCAAATCAGATAATTTAATGTACATGTTTTTTTCCACTATTTTGTAATCTTCAATCCTCCCATACGCAACACCTTAACAATGGTAAGCGCGTAAAAGGAAAACTGTAATCCATATTTGTGCAAGCATTTTGATTATAGAATATATGGAATTTTTTTCCCTTTGTCTTCAATATCCGTTAAGGTTCAAAAGTAGTTCAATAACTTCCGCTGACACCTGTTTCTTGTGGGAATCCTCAACAATGCTATTTTTTTGTTATTGTTTTTCCATCTTTAAATTCTATTCAGTTTTTTTTGTCGTAGTTTGTTGCTTTACTGTCATCTATTATCGTTTACTCCTTTGATTTGTTTTGTCGTGTAGTTATTGATCGTGGGGTATTCACCTGGCTGAATTCCCACTGTGGGGTTCTGATCGATAACACAGTAGAAGAGAGAAGAATATAGCACTTCCGGACATAATGTCTCTATGCGAAATCATAAAGAAAATCGTCATAATAATAATACAAATAATCATACTGATCACAATCAAGACGAGGAGTGTAATCTCAGAAGAGAAACAGAATTGAAGAAGAATGAGAATTGAGGGAAGGAATAAGAAAGAAAAAATATATGGGAGAGAATAATCATACGAAGAATACATACGAAGAAGAGGATAAAGAAAAAGAGGAAGAATACGAAGAAGAGGAATTCGAAGAAGAAGAAGAAGAAGAGGAAAAAGTTGAAGAAGAGGATAAAGATGTAAAAAACAAAAAAAAAAAACAAAGCATAAAGAAGAAAAAAGAAATAAAAAGAAATGAAAAAGAAAAGAAAGAAAATGGAGGAAGAGAAGGAATATAAAAAATAAGGTAAAGAAAAAACGAAAAGTAAATTTAAAAAAAGAAACACAGAAAGAAGAAAAGAAAAGAAAGAAGAGAAATATAGAGACGAATAATAATAATAATGATAATAATAATAATAATAATAATAATAACAACAACAACAACAACAACTGGAATGGTGCGGAGTCTGTTGGAACTCAGAGGAGACTTGTTGTGACTCTGACTCCAGTGTAACCCAGTGGTTACCGGGTTCTCAAGCGCTGGTGATTGGTTTGATATACCATAATAATAATAATAATAATAATAAGAAGAAGAAGAAGAAGAAGAAGAAGAAAGAAGAAAAAGAAAAAGAAAAAGAGAAAGAAGAAATAAAAAAATAAATTTTAAAAATTGAAAGAAAAATGAGAGAGAAGAGGGGGTGTCGAAATAATAAAATAACGAATAATAGTAAAAATAAAACTACATTGAAAAAAGAAACTAAGAAAGAAAAAAAGAAGAGATGGAAAAAGAAGAGGAGAAATATATAGAAGAGGAAGAAGAAGACGAAGAAGAGGAATAATAAGAAGAAATGGAAGAAGACGAAGAGAAGAAAATACAAGTGGAGGAAGAAAAGAAATAAAAGAAGAATGGAAGAAGTTTGAGGAAGAAGAAGAATAGGAGAAGCAAGAAGAAGAAAAAACGAAGAAGAGTGGGAAGAAGAAATAGAAAAACAAGCAGAAAAATAAGAAGTAGTAGCTGGCATTTGAACTTAAATTGTTTTGAAATTAAAAGTATTTCTATACATTCTACAGTTTTTTTTGTAAGTACTACGATTTTACGATTACGAATAGTTTCATTGGAAATAATGGTGAAATAATTTATTTAATTTTTCTAAATGACCGGGCAAAGCCGGGCAATATTTCTATTATAACATAAGAAAAAAAAAAAAAAAAAGGAGGACAAAAGGAAAAGGAAGAAGAAAACGTAAGAAATAATTCTCTTTTTTTATTTTTCTTCTTTCTGGATTTATTTTTTTCTCTTTTTGACTCGGTATTAATCAAACACGAGAAAAGTGTTTTGGGACTTAAAACGGAAAAGAATTTAACTTTTTTGTTAAACCGATATTCAATCAATTATGTATTTAACTTTTTTTTTAGACGTTGAAGGCCAAATATTTACAGTGGGTGCAATAAGTATCCGATACAAAGCAAAAGTTGATTTATTTTTATTACACGAAATCAAAAACAATAACAAAGTGCTAATGTATTTCCGTATGATAAATGCATATCTCGTATCTTTATCATACAAAAATAGATTAGAATAGCACTTTGTTATTGTTTTTGTCTTCGTGTAATAAAGATTAATCAACTTTTTGGTTTATATCGGATACTTATTGCACCCACTGTATTTATTGATGTCGTAAAACGTGTAAATACATCTGGTTCATCGATGGCAAAAGTGCAATTAGAATTGGTGTCACTATGCATAAAAACAACTTTTGAGCACAAGAGGTCGCTCATTTTAATAGAAACAATCACATCTTCATGGCTGTTCAACTTAAAATAAATAACTTTAAAAAATAAGTGGAATTACTTTTGGAACGATCCTCGTATCAGCACGAAAATGAACATAACGGGACGACTGGTATTTGTTGAGAACTACGAAATGGTAAATTATTAAAATTGAAAAAGTATATCTAAATCGAGGTTTTACCGATCGAAAACGGATTTGAAATTTTGCCCAAAGTCTGAATTCTCTTTATGTCAAATTCCAAGACTGTAGACAAAGAATTGGCAGAGGAGTTTGGTAGAAAAAAAATCATCTGCGCACACGCAGTTTTTATTTTTATAGATATATATATGTTACACTTTTAGACACATACTATTCGCTTAATTCCAATAAAATTCCCCTCTTTATTATCTCAAAGCTATTTTATAATAAATAACATTGAAATCTAGTTTTGATGTCATTTTTTTTATTATCGAAATGGCACAAAAGAAATCTGTCTCTTCACAAATAAAACAATGACTCCAGTTTCAAGGGAGTTGTGTTTTTAACGATTCAGTTTGTTTTTCATTTGGATGCAAATACCTAAGTGATTTAAAAGTCACAGCTCGTCTGAATTTGATTGAATACGCGTGTATTTGTGTGTAAGTAATGTTTTCATTTAATTTAATCAACCCTTTCTTCCTTTTTTTTCTTTGGCACTATATTTTCGCGCGTATGGACACACTTTTAAGTGAGATTGCATTTGCTTGAGCATATGTATTTTTATGCAGGTATAATTTTTATGCGTGTATGAGTCTGTAACATTGTCGTCTGTTTCATACAATTTAAAAAGTAAAAAAATCTTCATTTTTTTCTTCTTCGACGAATAAAGACTGCTTTTTTTCGTATTTTTGTTTTTAACGTTAGATTTTTGTTTTTAAAAATATTGCATTATTAAATAAAAATAGATGAAAAATAAACAAGAAAATATGTCAGCATTATTCTTATGAAATCAGACAAATTTTTAAAAAATTGTATGAAAAAAGAAAATACATTTTAGAATGGATTTCAAAAAAAGTCGTATTGATAGTTTTTCTTCTAGCTATTTTTTTTTCTTTTCGCGTTCTTTTATTGATTAAAAACGAATTCCGTCTTTGTATACTTTTTTTTTATTTTGCTACATTATTTTTTTTCTCAAAAATGAACTAAACCTTAAAAGAGGGTTACATTCACAGGAATATCAATTTTTTTCTGACTTTGGAACAATCACTGTAAAGTCAGGGCAGCTGTTAGGAGAAGCGAATAAGATATACGAAGGTAAGCCGCAATATTGAAACCAGATGAAGATAAAACATCGTGATTATATTAGGTTTTTCCATTTTCTGCCATTTTTTCTTTAAAATATTTGGATTTTTTTGTCGTCTTAGTTTCTTTTTTTTTAAGCACTCATCCGCACATTGGCAATATTGAAATACTGATAAGCTTAATGTTGTTGTTATTGCTAAAGACAGAAATAAAAACAATACACCAAATGATGATGATAATAATAATAATAATAATAATAATAATAATAGTGGGAATAATAATAACAATAACAGTAATCATAATAACAATCTTTGTTTGCTATTTTAAGATAATAATCATAAATAATAAAATGATAATAATAAGCTTTTACATAATAATGTATATTTATTCATTTGTATGTATTGTGTCACGCTCTTAAGAGTAAAAGCGAAAACGTGTAGCCTGCATGGGGACTCAAACCCCAGACTCTAAGATTCCCTTTATCATGTATATCTTAAAATTTTGAAGCTTCTATGATATAATTCTTCGTGTCACATTGTTTTTTTTTTAGTTAGTTAGTTAGTCTTTTAGTCCATTAACTGTTCATAATTAAAAGAACAATCGTCCCAAGAGTGTCAACTAAGATTTGGTGTCACCCATGAAAAAAATAAATGCTTATTTTTGTGTAATTTTCAATTGAATATATGGTTCATTTAAACGTTCCTTGACTCCCCTGAATGAATATTCTAACTGCCAAAAAACCAATTTTCATAAGATCGTTTTTTTATACTTCCTATAGCTTATAATTTAAATGTCAAGGACACAAATGTGATGTACCTAGTTTTATATTTATTTGAAGTCATTTAAATAAACCAATTTAAATGTCAAGAACACAAATGTGATATGCACACTTTTATTTAAAGATATTTAGACAAACCAATTCAAATATCAAGGACAAAAATGTGTTAGACCCACTTTTATATTTATTTTAAGTTATTCAGACGAACCAGTATAATGCCATGGACACAGATGAAGTTATACCCAGTTTCACGTTTTGCAAAAAAGATTCACGGGTTTTATATTTTAATGTTTTCTACCACTGTTGTGGTGTTGAAAGGGTCACTAAGGAGTCTCAGATACGGATATTGGTTTAATAAATATTTTATTAACAAAAGAAGACAGAACACGGAGAGAAATG
Source organism: Xipholeptos notoides (assembly GCA_036873565.1). NCBI lineage: Eukaryota > Metazoa > Mollusca > Cephalopoda > Idiosepiidae > Xipholeptos > Xipholeptos notoides. The sequence continues at coordinate 6,507 of JAYKTE010167681.1, read as the reverse complement.
GTGAGTGATATTACCCAATGCTAATATGGCGTGCAACGGCTGGGACTTCAAGAGTGATACCTCTCTACATAGATAGAGTTCGGAAGAGTTCATGTGTGTGGGTGAATTCCCACAATAATTATATCATAATATATGATATCGATAGTAATAACGATGGTGTTGATTCAAATTTTAATATCATTATTGGAATAGCGTCAATAATGCCGTGGGTGATTGATGGGGACTTATTGTCACTCGGTCTCTAAGACACTGCCGACGGCTGATGCGATAACTGTTTGAAAAGAGAGTGAGCACCCGAGCATAAGTTCCACTTTACAGTCTCTAACTAGAGTGGTGCGGAATATTCCGAGGATTGGATAACTTGCAACCACATGGCTGCAACAGGAGAACCTGCATTTTGAAATGTTATCGATTGCCATTCTACAATATTACGTCATAAAGTATTATAATAATAATATCCCCACCGTCAAATTATTGGATAACTTTTTATCTTGTTTTTATCTAATGCTGGTCATGGATCCATACGTTTAGTCATCATAACAATGCAATTTGGAATCTCTTTGATCCGTTCGGATGGAATAAAAAATAGGTGGCATTACTTTTGGAATGGCCCCTGCAGTTCATTTCAACAATCAGTTCTTTAGTAATTATATAAAGGGGAAATTTGCCTCCATTATCGCATGCAATGCATCAGAGCACACATAAGACCACTGTTGTTTTTAGTCAAGAATATTTTTCAAGATCCATCCATTAATGGTCTGTTTCTATTGCTTAAAGAACTGTAAGCAATAGTGTTCAAAATCTGTAAGATGTCTGACAGTTTTCTTTCCCTGAAAAATAGGCCATTCCTTTTTGTTCCAATATAGCTTTAAAAGAATGTCCATTTGCCCAAAAGAAAAATAAAGATTCAAACCACAAAAATTAGGAAAAGAAAAAGAGAAGAAAAAACAACGGCTAAACAGAAGAAATTATTACCAAAAATTACCCCAGCGTTTTTTAGTTGAATTTTTCCACAGTATATAAAAAGCTGATTTGTGATTAGTCATATTTTGGAAGGAAGTTAACAAAAATTTCAGCATCCAATTTTTGGGTTAGAATTGAAAAAACGAATTAATGCGACCAAATTTCGCTTGGGAAAATTTTATGGAGTAGTTTCATATGATTTTACACAGAATTACTTTTCAAAAGATTACACCTACCGCCTCTACAGGCAATTAAAAGTGATTTTTTCCGCTGTCCAAAGGACCTATCAGAGAAAGAGAGAGAGAGGGGGGGAGAGAGGAGAGAGGGGGGGGAGAACAAAAATCGTTGTAATAAAAGAAGTAAGCGAATTGAATCTTAATTTGATAAATGGTCGGAGTCTTTATTTGCAGGTGTGGTAGTCACGTTGATGAAGAATGATAGTCACTTGCCTAGGCACAAATCATTTCATTCAAATGTCTGGACAGATTATTTGCCTTCAGGCCCTGAGGACCGAGCGTGCTTGTTTATCTCAGCGAACCAGGTCAAATAGGAAGTAAGGCATAAAGGGCGTCATTTTCACACACACACACACACACACACACACACACATGCATACAAATACACGCACACAAACACGGGCATACGCACAAACGTGCACAAACACACATGCACACACACACACGCACACACATGCACGCACGCACAATCACAGGCACAAAAACACACATATACATAAAACTGGATAAACCCTTATTCAGGCACAAATTAGACACGAAAAACACACACACATATACAAATAAAAAAGGACAAACGCACACACAGACGCTCGGCGAAGATGGCGCAGTGGTAAATGCTTGGAATCGTATTATACGAGTTTAAATCCCAGTTAAAATCATTTCATTCATTTTCATCTGCATCGTTCAGATAAGGCTCGTTAACTTGGAAGAGTAACTCTTATTGGTGTAAAGATAACACGGATTCCAAAAACCGGGGTAGATGTGGTCCATCAATTTAATAAAAGTAAATCATCTAGGTGAAGGACTACACTGATTACAAAAAGTTCGGGAATATGACGAATGCGTAAAACTGACCTTTTGCCTGACTTGATTTGGTGCTCGATTAAGTATATATCACACAACACACAAGCACACAAATAAAATTGGACAATCTCACATCCACACCTACACACGAACAAACAAGACAGGGCAAACACACACACACACACAGATAAGACTAGGCAAACGCACATAAACATACAAATGAGACAGGATGGGCACATACACACACAAACAAAAAAACAAACAAACAAACAAAAACTACTTCTACAAACGATAACGCACAAACAAGTAGCTACACTTACTCAGATATTTAACACATTAATAAATACACGCATAAAACACTCACGTAAACATGGATACACCGTCACACATACAGATGGTCATGTTTTCTCAATCATTCACATTCGGGATAATGCTCTTGGGAATGGTATAGTTTCCCACCTTCCCTCCTGCTATGTATTAAATAGTGCTATTTATGTTATTTAAACAATGTGTTTACTAAGAAAAGATGTTTATAAAAAATGCCTGTTCTCGGCATTAAATGACCCAAAAAACTTGATATACCGTAAAAACTGAATCAATCAATCAATCAATCAATCAATCTCACTCTATTTCTTTCTGTTATTGTTTACTTTATTTGAAATTCTCATGTAAAATAAAAACTTTTCTGCAAACCTAATATTCTACGCAGGTAGATTATGCATATTCTGTCAGCATTATCAGTTACTGTGCAATTCAATATTAAGTATAATAATACTACTTGCAGTCAGGATTGAACTTATAATCTTTAGATATATGCCACTTAAATCTTATTCCAACAAATGCCTAAAAGTCTTACGCTATGTGTCTGTTAGAATGTATCAATAAAGGCGAGAATAGAGGTCAGAATTATCTGAACAAAGATAATAACCAAAACTCATCGAGCCTATTCAAATAAGTACATAAATAAAAGCATTGCGAATATAGAAGAGGAGTTATGAAGGCAGAGCTGCACGCACTGTGACCAACGACCATTGCAGAACTAAGGATTGGCTCAGAAATGCCTTTTGCAGATAAGTCCGAAATGGAACAGAAAATATTCTTATACTTATGTAGCGTAAACATGTAAAAGTATGATGATCAATTAGTATTTCACGTTGGTAATCAAAATGAAAAAAATTGAAAAGGAAAAAAGTGACACCAACAAACATTTTAAAACTGAGGAAAAAAGTATTACTCGTATTTTGTGTGAGTCTCTTCAAAAGTAGATGAGAAGATTGTTGAAACAATTCTTTACATCTTGTCAAACAATGTGGCGGATGGATGTCCCACTACTCGTGCCGGGCGGAGAGATTGTTTGAACACTGACTTGTTTACAATTTTCCTTGGTTTATATTCACAATCATTGGGAAATCTTCAAGATGATGACGTCATACAGTCATGTGGCTTCAGTCATGAATTATCTGGAAGATTCTTCATTTCTAAGTCATGTGATTTTAAGATGACCTTGACAATGGTTCCATTCATCAAATGTTTGATAACTCATACTTCAAACTTTGGTACACGTAATTGTTTAAACCACAGCTCTACAGAATTTGTCCAAAAATTTGATGATAATTCTAATTTCTAAGTATGTTTTCCGTACTCCTATTGAATTGGTCATTTAATACCGAAAAAAATCCTTCTCTCACTATCACATTACAAACATAGGTTGGTAAAGAATGATATGGCTCATGTTAGAAGGCACAACTAAATTACAAGATCGTGGAATCTCATCAAAATATGTTTCATAAAATTCTCCGATTGTATTTAGTTTGTAGTAAAAATTCAATATCGCTCAAAGTTTTTCATTCTGTGACCTACACTTAAGTTTGAAGAAAAAATAACAACCAAATGCCAATACTCCCCTGAGTGTCATACTACAATTCCCAAGCGTTGATGTTGCACATACGTGAGAATAATAACAACAGGGGCTTTATTAAAATCATCATTGATGGTTAGTAAATATTGTTGCAGTAAATACAAAACTTAATTGTAATTGGTCAAATTTTGGGATAAAGCTATCCAAAATTTCAGCATCCCATTTGTAGATTAAGATTGAAATAACGAATTAAGTAATGCAACTAAACTTCGCCTAGGAAATATAATGGACAAATTTCTTAAGATTTTATTCAAAATTTAAAATACTCCCACTGCTTTTACAGTGCACCAAATGTTTTTTTTTTCTGGTGACAATATCTTCTGTTAAGTGTGCCAGCCTGTACAATAGATTAAAACAAGCCCTTGCGAGTAGATCGCCCTGATGGGATGTTGATGTAACGAGAGAAAAATTAGAAACAAAGTGAAAAATAGAATTTTAATTGATAGGCCTGTACAAAAGTTTTAGTTTTCATACATCCGGAACTTTTTAATAGTTTACAGTTTTAAGAGATGACAATTTTAAAAAGCCAAATGAACAAAACAAACAACAAAAAACCTAAACTGCTATGTCTAACACCGACATCTGGGCAACGCCCGATACATCTGCTAGTTATATGAAATATAATATTTAGAGATGAACATAAACCCCGTCACCATTGTAGTAAATTACCCCAGCCTCTTCTGTAAAAGCGGGTGCGCACGCATGCTCACTAAACTAGAAGTCAAACAGATTATATTAAATATTGAATTTGGATTCTGATGGCGGATTAAGAGGTTTCAGGTTCGATCACAGATGGTGGGTTAATTTTTTATTTATTTATCGCTAGAAGTATTACCTGAAAAAAGAAAAAAGAGAGAGAGAGAGAGAGAGAGAGAGAGAGAGAGAGAGAGAGAGAGAGAGAGAGAGAGAGAGAGAGAGAGAGAGAAGACAGACAATAAAAGAAAGAATTAAAGAGAGAAAGACAAACTGTATTAATAGTAAGGGTTTCAAAAACGTAGATAAAGTGTCCTTAAACCCACCATAACTGCTGCAAAATAACCCAACATAAATAAAACTGTGAACGATTTCTTGCAGCTATTTCAAACACAACAAAAATTAACCAAAAATAAAGCTATTTCAAGCAATTTCAAGAAAACTCGACTCACTTAACAATATTGATTAGAAAAAAACGTACAAAATCTAACTAAAATGATTAGAAGTAGATACCAACCAAAAACCTTGAAGATATATAAATAACACTCCAAATTCATGGAAGCCATAATAGAAGTTGTTAAAAATGCAATTAGAAACTTTGAGTGTTTGTAACGTAATTATTGTTTTAAACTATTTCTTTACTTTTGAAAATCCAAATTTCAAAGATTACACCAAAAAACGTTGTATATAAGTTACAAAAATGATAAGGAGAAAATAAATAAAGCAGAAAAAAATGATTTACTTAAAATGTACTAAATGTCACAAAAACTATAATGGTGTGACTCGAACAAATGTAAGCTGTTCGAGGACATTCAGAAATCTAATTTATGAAATCCGAAATCCAATGGTTTCCTTAAGGCGTCTGTCACTGATTCAGCGCAACAGATACAGACACCCTACCATTAACGTTATGAGATCAATATTGTTATATGTAACTATATATATATATATATATATATAGTGAATGGGCGTAGACATGGAGTCACCGGCTTTTGATGAGTGACAATTTTTCGTCTGTGCATTTATCGAACCAAAGGTTGACTAAGGCCGTTGACTTTGTGTCTATGCCCATCGAAAACGCATACTCTATCACTGATATTGAGTGCTTTAACTATAAATATACGCACATTTTCTCTACAGATTATGTGTGTTTTTATCTATATATGAATCATAGGTTATCTCAAGAGTAAAGCTTATAAAATATATGTAATATATAGAATAATAAAATATATATCTATAGTAAAATATATATTTACATATATATAGGTGTGTATTATTAATATATATATATATGTGTGTCTATGTATGTGTGTTTTTTGTGTGTCTCTGTGTGTGTATGTATATAATAAATAAATAGATATAAAGGACCGTTTCTTGTATCAAAAATGAAAAAATAAAACAGTTCTGAGAGATTATGAAAATTCTATGAATTGAAAAATGGCGACCAAATGTCGCCTGGTCTGGAGAAAAAGATTAAAAAAAAACCTTTGTAAATCTTATTTCTTGTGGTTTTACATAATGCTTCCTTTCCTATTTGTTTCTATTATTCCAAATAAAACATAATATCCCATCAGTAACTAACGATTGAGTTTTTATTAAAAAAAAGACGTACGCACACGCGAGCGTGTGAGCTGCGACAGACAGACACATACGTACACACACATATATGCTCATGCACATGCATGCACACATTCACGCATATGCTCATGTGCGTATATTGATTCTGATTGGGTCATTTACATTACATTAATGTTAAGTATGAACTACGAAAAAAATAATTAATATGAATACATCAGAAATGATGAATTAATGGTTGAAATTCTTCGATGGATAATTACAATGAAATTGCAAACCCTTCAAAAACTATATATGTATATATATATATATATATAT
>JAYKTE010167570.1:0-12789 GCA_036873565.1 Xipholeptos notoides | reverse complement strand
TTTCACTTTAAATTATTTTTTATAAGCGTTTAAATGTGAGGGGTCTAAAAATATCGATTTTTCGTGCACACTCCTACAGCGCACTTAAATTCCTAGAAAGATTTTTTTTCTACACAAATTTCACATTTGGCCTGAGTAAGTCTTAAGTCAATATTCAAGTTGGCATTTATTCATTTGAAACCTACACAAATATCGTTTATACTTCGTATTCGTTCTTGATTTCCAAATAATGAAAATTTTGGAATAAAAATCAATAAAGTAAAAAACAACCCCCAGCCAGAAACCTCGGTGCTCAAACTAAAGAAAGACAAGTTAATAATTAATTGTCTTCTTGTCTAGTTTACCTTTAAAATAATATGGAAAAAATAAAACTAACGAAATTACTCAGACATTTAAACTGCAACAAATAACTTTAATTCTTTTTTAAATCTCTAATAACTAGTTCTTTAAAAAAAAAATCATAATCAAAATACAATATATAATCAGATAAGAAGAGCATTATATATTTTGAATTTGACAGCTTTAAAATATGTGTGGTGTTGTTTGTTGGTGTGGTGTGTGTGTGTCAGTTGTTGTCATTGATGGTGTTTTTTGTGCTTTGAAAATGTAAATAATGAAGTTCAAACAGTCAATTTTACAACTCATTGATGAAAATGTCAGTCTTATTGGAGATGGAGAAACGGACAGATCAAAAACTTTTTTCCTTTTTAAAATTAATTTTTAAAATTAGAGTGAAGATTAATTTGTTTTTAATTTAACGTGAAGAGAATTTTTAATCGAGCATCAAAGTTACCAGTAAAAATTGTAACAAACCCACGATGAAAAAAGGAAAAGGACTAAGAAAATTATCCATTGAAACTTCTAGAAAGAATGAATATTACCTTTTTTTTAAAGATAATTTTAAAAAAATTTAGATAAAAATAAAACAGTAGTCATCATAGATATCTTTAAAAATAAATTAAAAATTTCCTGCTCTTAAAAATTTTATCACGACCATAAAAACGCCTCGAATTTACTTGAATAACAAAAAAAAAAAAACAAGATTATTATTTTGTTGTTGTTGTTGTTAATTCCCATCAACGGGTTAAATGGTTTTAAGTCATTCCATTAAAAAATAACTGTTGGTGGGTTCTCTTTAATTTTAAACAAAACAAAATGCTATAAAATGTTTGAATTTAATTTGAACATAAGTAAATAAATAAATGTGGAAATTTATCTTCTTTGGTGATTTGCATTTTTCTTTAAGCAAAAGAATCATTTGACTGACTGACTACAAAGGTTGTTAAAATTAATGTGTGTCTAATGAAAACAAACAGATGTTATCCTTTGAGGCTGAGCCGAGCAACATAAAAAATGCAACATTACAACAATCACTCCCACAACACAATAGCAAATGGCAGCAGTATTTTTTTTTACAACTTATTTTAAAAGTAGAAAACAAAAACAGAAATTCGCCTATTTTTCACGGGGATTTTCCCCCAAAATATTTTAAATCAAATTACATTTCAAAGAACAGAATGAAGAACTTATTCAGTTTGGGTGAGTTTGTTTTTAATTTAACCAATAACTTGAAATGCAAAAAGTGTGTGCCATACAAATTTCACATTTGGGATTCTCAAAGTGTTGAAATGAACACGTTTCAGTTTTAACAGTATAAAACGAAATTTCATTTTTATGAATGAAGTAAGTACAAACAAAAAATGTATTTTTCTCCTCAAACAACAGTAACAAAATCGAGCAAGTTGTAGTTGGTAGTTCGTATTGAATAATAATTGTATTAAAGTAGATTATTTGCAAACTATAAAACAAATTTTATATAGCCAACAAAATAAGTTTTGAGTGTGTGTACGCAGAATTAGTAAATGAAAATACAGTATTTTACCTTGTTAAAAAATCAAAAATGTTGCTAACAGCTTTTTACACCGTTTGGAGTTTGCGAGGCTAAAAATGTACTTCACAAAAGAAGAGTGGTTACTCTTAAAAAGTTGTCCCCCTTTTAAAAACCCGCTAAATTTATTTACAAAATCAATAAACTTTATTTTCCATTTGTTTTTCTTTTCTAAATAAAAATAATATGATTAAATAATAAATAATTAAAACTTTTCGCAACAATAATCGATCTATTTTTATAGATAAATTGCATTTTCAATAACGAAAGTCGTTAAAATAAATGTCACTATAAGGACGCCGTGCGTGTGTGTGCGCCCTAAATTGACCTATGGAAAATTATTGGCCCACAGAAAATTGACCTATTTTCACTCGGTAGAAAAATTCGCCCATTTTTTGATAACTGATGACTTAAATCGATCAATTAATTAATTTTAAGACAGTTTTCTTGGGCGCAGGGTTAAAGTGTAAGCCCCTGTTAAAACAAAAACACCACCCTCAAGATTTCGGGGGGAGGGAGGGGTCTAGGGGGGGAGGGAGGGGTCTAGGGGGGGATCAAAACTGAAAATTAATTGCTTAGAATTTTTTTTTTTTTTCAGAGTTTTCATTATAATCAAACAAAACTTACTTCCTCCTCTCAACAACATGACTCTTTTTGTTTAATTATAAAATAAAATAGCCAAGTTGAAACCGTAAACTGTTTTGAAAATTTTTGTAACGGGACTTTTTAAAATGATTTTCAAATGTTAAAGAGTTAAAGTTACAGGGAAGTAAGGTCGTTGCTATTAGTTTGTTTTTATATAATTGTGACACTCAAAAGAACGAACGAACGAACACGCACGATAAATAAACAAAAGGCTTATTTCCAATTATTTTTCGAAATCCTTGAGATGATGAGGTAAAGTAAAAGTATTAATCGGACTATTTTATTTCACTTATCTATAATATTCTCTCCGTTAAACGAAGAAAAATAAAACCAATACTAAATTAAATATATATATATATATAGATCTAAAAACAATATAAATCAATTTGGCCGAAGAGTGATTGATTCGGTCGAAACGTCGTAAGAGAGGGAATAGATGAGGGAAATGGTGCGATAGTACTTTTACTTTTAGCTTATTTCCAAGTTCGATAACTCTAATAAAAAATCTCTTAAGAAATAGCTTAAAAGTTACTTCCCTTTTAACGAATTCTCCGGCGACGTGCTACAATTATCAAGGCATACTGACCTTTGCAGGTTGATCCGGCTCAACCATTGAACCCACACGGGTTCATTGACGAGTTTCCAGGGAATATGAATTTCACAAGCGGTCCCCAGCCACATGTATATCCCAATTAAGGGTAAGACATCAGGTTTTACTTCAGAGTTTTCCTTCTAGATGCCTATTGCATGTCTTACCATCTACCCAACACAGTCAGTGGTTTAACCGTCGCCTGGGCCAGTCATAAGATTTGTGCCCCCCCTCCCTACTGGCCATTGAAAATCCGTTAACCTTCAGAATTCCAAAAAGCCCTCAAAATGTAAATTTTCATGGAACTACAATCAAGAATTTAATTTTAGATTGCTGCAATGCTGATTGCTGCTATTATTAGTCCTCTAGACTCTCATTTTACAATAAGTCGTCGTCAAAGAAAATAAAATATTTTTCAAATTATTCAATTGAAATTTTTTTTTTTTTAAAGATGTTAAATTTAATGGCCAATTTTCCTAAAATCAGCCTTAAGTTTAACAATATCTTTAATAACAAACATTAAAATGGTGGTTGTGATGGTGTACAAATAATGACTTTATTGAGTAGATGAAACATAAGATTAGTAGGAAGTTAAAATTATTCAGAAAATTGTAAATAAATATAAAGAAAAAAGGAGAAATGGGAGTAAATAAATAAAAGAAAAGAAAAAAGATTTTTGGCTAAATGAAAGAAAGTTTTTCGATGAAATATCCATGTATTCCTTCCTTAAAAAAGTTTATTACTTCAACAGGCCTATCTAACCAACTGCAAAAATAAATAGCTCTGACCCCCTCAAAAAATCTAATAACCATAAATCAAAATAAAAAATTGTAGCCCCGTGAAAGGGTCACTGAAAGAAAGACCCAGACAACAGGTGATAGTTCAATGTGATTGTATTAACAAGAAGGAAAAGTGACATACAGAAAGGTAGTGGTAGGTTTTGGCCATACTTTTGGCCGGCAGGTATAATAGTCATGATCTTGAGTGGCAATGAGATGTTCTCTTCCCCCTCCGAGTGTGCTAAGCTTGGTAGAGATATAGAGGTTGGAAGAGATGGACTCTTCCATTGCCTAGCAGTTGTTGGTGGGCAATAGGGTAGGTCCCCATAACAAAAAGCGAAAAGTGAATTAGCTTTAACAGCAAAACAAGTTGCTTATTTCTTTAATAGAAAGGAAGCCATTGCTAAGTCATTCCTTTTCTGCAACAATAAAGAGAGAAGGGATATAAAAGTTCCTTTAGATAAAATAAAGCAAAAACCTTGCTCAAAACATTTCGAACATGTAAATGTTCTTTAAGTTTGTGGAAAGGTGTTTATGTTTACTGTAAAGGTTATGAATATTCTTAGTAAGAAAGAAACGAAATTTTAAAAAAAAACGCAGTGAAATGAATTTCATATTGAGTTGAGTATGGATTAAGTATGGCTAAATTGTCCTAAGAATTTGAAATTTCACTGTAGTCATTTTTGTTGCTATCTAGAGTTATGACACTTCATGGGTTCTACTGGGTCAATCGTCACCATCACAGTTTAAATTCTTTAAATCTTTGAAACTTCTTACAGCGGTGTTGTGGCACCAAAGATAAATGGTGCCAAAGATATCTGATTTATTTGTCATTCCTCATCAATTTACTGACTATCAGTATAATGAATTCACTGAAGAAATAAGTGAAGTAGACTCTAAATCTTTTCCCTCCAAAATTCTTTTGGATTTTCTAAATCATGTAGTGGGTAACATTATACTTTTAAAGTTTTATTTATAAAAAACGTGATGGAACTTTCTAATTAAAAGAATTTTCAATTAATTTTGATGTCATGTGTGACACATGCTTAAGTCCACTCCTGATTTCTGTTGGTATCACGCATTTCTCATTCTAAAAGTCACTGGTTAACGTGACATCCCGATCTTCAGTCCTTTTGCACACAATAACTTGATGGCTTGAAATGCCAGAACGTCCTTGCGAAAGCTGCAATTTAATGATGGAGAGGTCATTACGAACAATCTGAAAACTCAAAACACAAATCATCAATTTGTGTATTGAATTTATGAACTATTGTCCTCATCTTTATGATTGTTATCTTCATAGCATTTTGGATGATGGATGAACCTTTCGGCATTCTTTTGGAGATCCTTAAGGACCTGAAGTTCAACAGATAAAATTAATGAATTTCACTAGTTCTAAGTGAGCATCATCTCATGGTAAGGGTTTCGATCCCACCCAAAGCAGTAGTTACTAAGAACTTAACATTTCTACCAGGTCATGGTTAATGAAATAAGAATAGACTACCTCCATAGATTAAATAAAGGGGTAAGTTCAAAGTTCCCTGAATTTCCCAATTATGACATTAAGAAGGCTAAAGCATCATGAAGATAACACTCATAAAGATGCAACAATAATTAGCAAATTATTAAGTCTCATCTCATGTATTCTAAAAAACAAATTATAAAGCTTTATCTAAGAAATATAGATTATAATATTGTGTATATAAAAGTAAAGATAAAGATAATAGTTCAAATATTTTAAATGACTCAAATCATCAAACCTTATCTAAAAATGCAGATATGTTATAGATATTCCTATATGATAATAAAGAAAAACAATTGTATGAATACTCTAAATAACGCAAATGATTGATTCACATCTGAAAAGTTCAAACAAATGAAATGTTTTGTGCATATAACAATAATAATGAGGTTAATCTGAATACTTTAGATAAAAAAAAATAACCAAACTTCCTTTTAAAATTTCAAACAAGTCATTTGTAAATCTCAAGAGGACAAATAACTTGTAAGATTTGTGGAACAACTGTATTTTCTTCAGCTACATAGCAGATATCAAACATTCAGTCATTTTCCTGGACCATTACTATAAATAATGGGTGCAGGGTAAAAAGGCCATCGGAAAAAAGACCAGAATAAAAAAGACCTAGACCTAGGGTTAGGGATTTTTGCCCAGGTCTTTTTAATTCTGGTCTTTTTTCCTAGTTAGCAAAATTTGGCCTTTTTACCTAAAATCAAATAATGAGTCATCACACAATAGGGTCAACCAACACTTATGTTTTCAATCCCACCAAACAAAATAAGATTAATCCATGGCTTAAACTTATGTAAATTTCTTCAGGGTCCCATTAATCTCTTCAGAATACTTGTCATTTCAAATACGAAAAATTAAGGGAAAGTTTTATTCATTAAAATGAAGGTTGACCTCAGGTATAAGTATTATGAAAATATGAAAAGTAATGAATTTGAATTAAAAAGTACGGAAAAATACCTACTTAAACATAATTTATTCTTTGCTTTTGAGAATAATCTACTTATGTTAGAGCATTTTTTCTTAGTATGTGAGTGTAGTGACTTTATTGTCCAGTCAATAAAGTCACTACACACTCAGTGATTTAAAATTTTTAAATCACTGAAATTAAAAACAATTTAAAATATATTTCTCAAGTTTTTCCTAGAAGAAAGTAATTTTTGCTTGGATTTGTGATGTTTTTTTAAAATAAAAGAAATAAACTTCGACAAAAATTTGTTTCAGGAAATGAAGCTCTTTTGTGAGTCAGGGGCTGCAGTGCAGTGGAGTAGTGCAGTGAGTGCACTCACTACTGCACAGACAACACAGTGTCAGTGAGTAAGAGTGCTGGAAGCTGGATTGCTGGCTAGTGATCTCTCTGTTTTTATCAGTCTATCTCTCTACATATCTGTCTTTCTATCAATTTCTCTGTCTGCGTGTAATGTTAATGATAAAGGGACATAAATCGTCATCATATTTTGTGATTTTTATTCTTGCATTTAACAATGTTTTTGTTTAAAAAAAAATTTTTTTTAAAGACCACGAGTCTAAGCGAAAATATGATATTTTATAAAAATTTTACCTTTTCAGTCTAAAACCATGTTCTTTTATTTTTCATTCTTTTGTAAACAAAGGAGGTGAGGTAGGTGAGGTAGCGCGAGCGCGCATCATCGCCGCAAACGCCGCATATGGTGGTGGTGGAGGCAGGCATTTGCAGACACTTTTTTCTAGCTTTTTTTTTAAATGTCATAAGCCTGGAAATTAGTCTCATCAAACCGAAGAAAATAAATAAATATAATATATAAATTTTATTTGCGTTTTCAAAATGAACTGAAGATAATGCCAAGAAGGAGAGGGGGGTTGTTTAGTTGTTAGTTCACAACAACACAAAACACCGACAGAGAGAGAGAGAGCCCTTCCTTGGTGGTGTTGGTGTTGTTGGTTGGTGTTTGTGCACTCACTGGTGCTGGTGCAGGTCAGGTGAGGTGAGGTGCACTGGTGTAGTGTGGTGTGGTGACTGGTGGTGTCACTGGTAGTGGTGTGTGTGCACTAAAAACATTTAGGTGTATAAGAAGTTGAAGTCCCCTCATTTTCCCAATGAACACTGTTTGAAAATTATTTGTTTAAAAAAAATCTAGAAATATTATCAACAATATGTTGAAAAAACCAACTGAAAAGAAAGAAAAAGCCTAAAAGATGGCGCCAAAAGGAATACAAATACAGTTAAATAAGGGAAGAAGGCCAAATCAATTCATTTCACGAAAATGACGTCAAATATACACTGCTTCTGCTACTCCGTTACAAATAACGAATTAATTTATATGTTTAAGACAAAAACACAAGTACCCGGCAGGCACACACAGAAACTCGAATAAGATTTATTTTTGATTTTTGAAACATTAATCGATCCTGACTTATCTCCCGTAGTCTTTATAAAAAATTATTAGGTGTACTTGTTATAGCAAGTGTCAGTTCACTTCCAGCACTGACTGTAGTCGTGAGTGGTGAGGTGTTGACTGTTGGTGTAAGCACAAGCAAGCAGTGACACGACACACAGTGACAGTAGTAATTTATGCATACCGTTTGTTTTAAAACTTGAAGAAAAAAAATCATCGAATAATTATTTTAAACAAAACAAAAATCAAGATGCCTAATTCACGAAAGAAAGTCGCAATAAAACCGGCAAACAAACAGTTTTTAGCTAAACCCCATTTTCCCTCTTTCTCTTCAGAGAAGGCCAAGGGTAATAATCTTCTAGTGTTGTGACTTCGTAATGCAATAAAGTGGGGTGGGGTAGTTTAGTTTCGTAAAATCCATCCAAATTATGGAATTTTTCTTTCTCTCTTTAAAAATCTACCAAAAATCAGGTAATTATAAAACTCTCAGCGATTATCAAGCAAAGAATAAAATAGGATGATATATTTTTTTTATAATCGATATATATAAATATATTTCTTGGCCTATACCTCCTACTTCTTCATTTGCGGGGAAGTCGGTTTGGCCAAGTGGATAGGCAGCTTGTCTTCGGAATCGTAGAACGCGAGTTCGAGTCCCAGTGATTCCGTTTGCGTTCATATTCTGGCTAATACCCTTGGGAAATGGTATGAATCCCCACATTCCCTCCAGCTATGGGTTAAATAGTGAATATTGTGTTATTAAAAAAAATCTAAGTGTAAACAAAAATAACATATATCAAAATCAAAATGATTGTTCTAGGCATTAAATGACCTAAAATGGTTGATATGCCTTAAAACACAAACACAAACAAACTTCTTCATTTGATAACTTCGTATTTGGGGGGAGGATGAACAGAAAAACAAAAAAGTGTATTATGATTATGAAAAAAAAATACTCTCCCTAATAAAGTTCATTCAGTGAAAATTCTATTTTGCTTACTTGAATGATGGCAGATTTTAAAGGAGAGACTTCGTTTGACCGGATATTACGAAACGAAGTTCCGATGCTAAACTTACCATGGTTAATTTTTAATTAAGTTTTAGTCTTGCTTTATTTATTCATTTATTTATTCCTGTGCATATGCTTGAATTTAAAGTCACATAAGACACTTAAAATGACGTCCGTTCTTTTAAATGCTTTGTCATGTGATATTTTATTTTAATTCATCGGACAACAAAAATACATTTAATTCGTAATTTAGCGATTAGTTGACGCACATTCATTGCCAATGCGTTTTGCGTGCTCGTAACATGAAATACAAACATACTTTTCCCACTTGAAAACTCCTGTTACTATATTACTTTGTATTCTTATTTGCGGCAAAGAAGTTAGAATTGGGGGAAAAAAAACCCACTTTTGTGACTTTTAAAAAATTAGAAATTTTTAAACTTTTTGTTCTAAGCAAAAACTATTGCTAAAAATGCCAACTCCTTATTGTATTGTTCTGAAGTTCTGAACCGAGGGTTGACTCAAGTGAAGTCTTCGGTTGTGATGGCTGATGGCGCAAAACAATTATTTCGAAACAGAGGGGAAGAAGTATTATATTTTTTTGTCCCTTTTGCAGATCCCGAAATCGAGCTTAAGTGAAGGGAAATACACCGGCTGTAAATACTGCAATTTGATTGGCTAATTAAATTTACTTTAATTAAATTAGAAAAAATAAGAAAATAACTATTTTTTTTTAATTTCAAAGAAATCTTTTTAATAAATCAATTCTATAAGTTTTGATAATTCATTAAATTTAATTCATAAAAATTGATAACTCAATTAAAGTGATGCCTTTCGATTGGCTATAGTTTCATTTAACGAAAAACTAAAACATAAAAACAACTAAAAAAAAACGGAAATTGAGAATGACACAGAAAACTAACTACTCAAGTCCAGCCAGCTCTTTTGCCTGCTGGCGATCATTTCAACAATTTATCATCGCTACTACTACTACTGGCTGAGTTTTGCTTTGTTGGTTTTGATTTCTGAAATGTAAATCAAGATCAACAAACTACTAGACAAGCTCAAGTAGCTGTTGTGGCAGTTTACATCCTGGCAAACGGTCAATTAAATTAATTCAATAAAAAGAGGAAAGAGAAAATAAAATAGTTATATAGAAGAGAGGGAGAATAAGTAAGTAAGTCACTGAGAGAAAGATAGAAAAAAAAGGCGAATACAGAGACACTTAAAGACAGTTATGGCGAGTTAAATGGAAAAGGTAGAGAGAAAGAGAGAACGTGTGCGTGAGAGTAGTTACTGATATAATAAGAAAATAGGAAGAGATAGTGAGTGTTGTTACTGTTAGTGTTGTTGTGATGGTCACCCATAAAACGTTAAAGGGGAGAAAGATAATTTTTGAGAGAGTTTGAGTCTGATAGAATGAAAACTAAAGGGAGTTAGTGAATTATGAAAAAGAGTAAATTAGAGATATTAGAAAATAGAGAAAAAGAAGAGAGCTTGGTGGTGAGTCAGAGAGCTACTGATAGATAAAAAAAAACGAGAGTGGGATAGAGGGGTGTGTGTGTGTAAGAGAGATAAACAGAGGAAGGAAGTGTTTTAAATGTTTTTGTGAAAGTGTGTTAAATACGTTTCCCTTTATGTGCTATGACATGATGTGATAGCAACACGCGTTAAATAACAGCCTGTAACTATTTAAAGGCAACAACTGACTTTATTGCTAATAATTTGTGCAACAGATCTTGTTCAGGTCAGACGAAAAAACTATTTATGGCTTGGCTGCTTTCCACCGTGGTCTTTGCCGTCTTCTGTCATGGTGGTAAGTAAAAAAAAAAAATTTAAACCCACCCAAATTGTATGACTAAAAAAAAATGAGACTTTGAAAAAAAGGCTTGAGTTGCAAAAAAAAAAAAGAAAAAGCAACCAACACTACCAAAATATTTTTGCATGAAAAATTTGATTTCTTAAATAAATTTTTAAAGTACACTTGATGCATTCATTAATTGCATACATACAATTATTACAATATACATTCATTGGTTTGGGGTTTATTTTTCTCAAGGGTTTTGGCTTCACATTTTAAAATTCATTTTAGTGGATTTGATTTTTATCTCAAACCGCCACAACCGGGTAACCCAAAGCCACTGCCAAAATTGGGGAAAAGTGTAAATAAATCGCCTAAATTTCATGTAGGGTCGAAGTTTTCTTTAAGTAAAACAATACAAGATTTACTAACAAAACCTTTTTCATTTAACACACACACACACACACGCAAAGGCTGTTGTTTATAGAAATTTAAAGAAACTGTTCAAATTTCAATTATTTGAATTACTGTGTTTTTACTAAAATTATTCAGTTAGTTTAATTCTTGTCTCAGAAATAAGACAAGGGTTTTAAACAAAACAAACAACTTAATTTATATTTTTGTAGGAGTTTTACTTCAGCACTCGCTTCGGCCTGGAGTTTAAAAAGAATTTAAGGAAATCTAGAAATAGATTTAAAAGAATATTATTTTGCTTTGGCACGCCACGTACTTTACAGTCTTTTTTTCATTAAGAAATAAAATGGTGATACTACACACTACATACATCACCATTTTAGTAGCAGTCAGACTGCCAGTCAGTCAGTGTCCACTTCCGTTTGCGCTAAATTATCTAATTTTTGAAGGTACTAAGCGAGCAACGATTATGGATATGTATGTACCTGTTGCACCTTTTGAAGTAAAAGTACAATATTCCAATTTCACCTAACGGGTGCAAACCCTTTCTCCTCCCGTAAAAAAAAACAGCCCCAAAAAACAAAACATTATTTCCAATCAATAATAAATGACTTAATTTACTGACATAGACTTGCTTGCTCCCGACCGACTGTCTTTACACAGTTGTTGTTACTTCTAGCTTAGTGTCTTGTTCGTGCTCATAAAACATTAAATCTGTCACAGGTGAAATTCAATTTACTTAAAAGAAGGATGAAAAACTCAACTGAATGTTCATTTGACCATAACAAGGAATTTATTTGCAAGTGCAAAATAATGACTATAAGATGGGTGGGCATGGGCAGGCGGTATGACGGTATGCGGTCTTTCTCTGACGTGACAATTAACATTTGATAATCCCTTGTTTTTTCTTTTCTTTTAATATTTCATGACAGATTTAAAAAAAAAAAAAAGACAAATGTTTTCCATTGTAGTGAACGTAAAACAAATGTGGGAATTCTTTCTTTCATTCTTGTTTTGTTTGCTTCAAATTTACACAAATAGTTTATTTTCAATTTGTTTTAATCACATAATTCAATTTATTTCACATATTTGGGCTCTAACATAAGATTTGGTCGCATTTGTTTCCGAAAAAGAAATAAGTGCTCTGCAGTGGCAGCAGCAGAGACCAATTTATCACCACAATGACACACAGGTATGTTGGGTTTTTTGTTGTTTTTTTTTTTTAGGGGGTTGATAGCAGATTTTATTTCCTGATGCTTCTCTGTGACGTGTATGTGACTACTGAAGACCAACTAAACTTGACTGACTGGTTTGGACACCCCCTTTTTGACCATTTAGAAAAAAAATTGACAATTGATAGTTTCGAATGTGTTAAAATTTGAAAATGAATTTTTATAAAGATTCAGGGGGAAATTATCAATATAAATGCTTGAAAACTGCTATTTTTAACAACTTTATTTTTGAAAACAAAATCGTTCAAATTACTCGCTATTTTTTTTTCACTTTTCTTCTTTGCCATCCAATTAAAATTCCATTAAAAAAAAAAACGACTTAGATCTTATGAGATACCTTTTCTAATCGTTAATTCAATCATGGGTGCCCGTGCCCGCTCGGCAATGTTCGACAGGTCCACCCTCCCTGGTGGACTTCTGGACCTGTCGAACATTGCCCCCTCTCATAAATTCGTGTTTTTTTTTTCATTTTTTAAAAAAAATTTCTGCGGAATATTATTGATTTGACACCAATATACCGGATTAGGTG
>JAYKTE010167569.1:0-22287 GCA_036873565.1 Xipholeptos notoides | reverse complement strand
CAACCTTTCTCTCTTTTTCCCTTTCCAACCTTTTTCTCTCTTTCCCTTTTCAAACTTTTTCCCTCTTTCCCTTTCCAACCTTTCTCTCTGTTTCCCTTTTCAAACTTTTTCCCTCTTTCCCTTTTCAAACTTTTTCCCTCTTTCCCTTTCTAAACTTTTTCCTTGTTTCCCTTTTTTTAAGTTAACATTTAAGGAACGTAGTATTTATTTTCTTTTTTGCACAATCTTTTTCAATCACTGCATTCTGTAATTAATTTTATGTATTTTAAATTGACATTTAAATTCAAATAAATTTTTTTGCTATAGCTTACAAAATCATTAAGCTTATTACTTATTAATTAGTGCATTTGGTACAAAATCTCAGCCTATTTGACTAGTTTTTAATTCTACTGTCAACTGATACATAATAAATATCTTTGAATACATCTTGTGGGGCATAAAAAATAACTGTTGAATTTATTAGTTTACTTACAAAATAATTTGATAACATTTAATAACTGTTTTACTAGTTCTTAGAAGCAAATAGAATTGCTGGACATAGTTCATTTTTACCTGTGTAAAATACCTATCCTCTTCAACTGATTAGCAAGTAGCACTATTGTCTATGAAGTAAATGGGAGCCCTACTGTTTGGCAAGTCTACCTACCATATCTTTGATTATGATGATACCACAACTACCAACAATGTTCATAGTGAATTACAGAAACTGAGATGTCTAGGAATTATCTTGTCTATATCTTGCCCTTCCACTGCTGCTTTTAGCAACCCTCCTCTTAGCTTCCATTTCTCACCTCCCATACTTAACCCAAATCCCATCTACCCAAAAGAAGAATCTATCAGTAGCAGCAAAAGTCTCTGTACAACTGGGACTAATATCAGGCAGGGGATATCTGGCTTTACAAGTGTGCATGGCTCTGGCCAAAAATGTGGCCTCTGCCACAGCAAGCAGTCAGGGGCCATTAGTGAAGATAAAGGAATAACAAGTCTACTTAGAACTTTTCGAAAACATTTTTGGGGAAAACCAAAAAGAAAACCCTTTATCTTTTCTACAGGTAGATATGAAATATACCTTATGTTTTTATATTATTTTCTACTTTCTATTTGTGAACTTCTGTCTTTCCTCTCTCTCCCTCTCTCTCTCTCTAGAGAGAGAGTTTATTAATTATCAGTTTGATTTTTGTTTAATCTCCGTAATTAATAGATTTACCTTTTGTATGCTTGTTTTATGCAGTCAATTAGTGGGGGAACAACATTTTATATCAAAAAAAGATGTTTTCAGTGAAATCTTAAAATTTGTTTTTATTTTCATTTTGAACTTTATTTTCATTTGTTTAAAAATGCTATTTCAAGTTAGTAAACTCTAAAGATTACAAATTCCAGTCAAATTGAAATATATATATAACATTATAGTGTTGATGTTTATATGTACACATATACTTATTTACCTTATATTAGATATTCATTTACAGTTAAAGGAATCAATAAGATCAAAACACTTTTATTACAAACCTCAAAAAATCAAATACATGCATATCTATAGTAGAAATATTTATTGTTTCTACCACAACACAAAACTCATTGACTATAAGTCAAAGAAATGAATATGCAGGTTCATTGTAAATTTCTTTTATTTGATAGATACCATAGTATTTTTCTATATTATGCCAAAAAAAATTTTTTCTTCTTTACATATCCTAGAATATTCTTAACATTTAATATATTTTCATGTCACATTTGAAAAAAAACTATTTAATGAACTTCTGAGCAAATTATTTTCATCTTCAGAAATTCACAATTAAACATGGATGGATCCAAGCTAAACTAAGAATCTCTGACATTCAAATGACACCACAGTAATATTTGAACTCAATTAGACTCTATTTTTCCTTGATATTTGAAAACTCTCATGTTTGATATTGGTTAAATGCATTTTCGGAATATTGTTGACCTTAGCCTGCTCAGTTTCTATAAAATTGTTGATTATCTTTAAGGTCTTTTCTCTAATTTTAGGATTTTTGTTTAATTGATTTTTGTTAATTGTTCTTTATAATTCTAAATATCTATTTGGACATTTAATCATGCTCTGAAGAACAAAACTGATAATGTAAAAACCTCACAAATAAGTGTTTATTTATGTATGCATTACCACACAATTACAATAAAATCTCACTGCGCCAAGAAAAAAGTGATAATGTAAGAACATCAAAATTAAGTGTTTATTTATGTGACAAATACGATCTGCCACGCATTTTACACTAAAATCTCACTGCACAAATATTGAGACATTTGCATTTGCAACATGCTGTTTCAACGATTGATATCACTTTGGGACAAATGGCTGCAATCCAGAAATGCCTTGCACAACTGTTGTGTGTTGCATTTATTAATTAAATTAAAAGTGATTAAGAATTTGGATATATCTATCTGTGTGGTTTAATTAGTCATTTTCTATCTCTGGAGACTTTAGAAATAATATACAAAAGACTTTAATAAACAATTAGTATTTTTCGTTGCAGTATTAATATGATAAATATTTTCAATTCTAGTAAGTATAATCTATGGTACTTGTTAAATTTTTAAAATAACTATTTAGAAAAGGAACATTTTTAGTTATTTTAAAATTCTAAGTTCAAATCAATAATTTATCATATTGTTATAAATAAGTTCTTCTTAAAATCTGTAATTTTTTCATTTAGTAAATATCTCTCTAAAATACAATTTTTTGTTTTCAAATTTCAAAAATCCCTACTGCCTCTCCAATAATTATGTAAAATCGAAACACTAAATTTTTCATGCAAAATATATATCCTAATATAGCTATTGATTACGTATATTTTGAATATAATCGTTAAATAAATTGATTGAAAAATACCAAAATCTATCTTTTAAATGAATATTGGAATTATTTGTTCTAATAGACAATAAAGTTATTCTGTTCTTAAAATTTGGCATGGTAGAAGAACTTTGCAAAAGAAATTAAAAATATTTCAAACTAATAAATCTTTTGATTAACAATAAAATTATTCTGTTTTCTGACGATTTTTGCAATTTTATTCATACAGAACATTTTGCATATAGATATTTTGAATGTGAACTGCATTTTCTAAAACCCATAGTGTCAGCCCATTAATTCAATAAAGAGTTCTTAGAAGCTTCTACATTGATTTAGACTTAGATAATGAGTTTAAATAATTCACTTAGTAATTGACAGGAAAGACATTGATGATACGGATAATAAAAACAATCGTAATAATGGCTGATGAATTTTATAGTAAAAAAGATGAAAAATTGGATGCAGAAAATAATGTCTTTAATCTAAATATTACCCATATTTCTTTAATATTATAATAATCGTTCTGTTTATCATATTTGGACTAATACCTTTTGGAAAGGTATGAATCCCCACATTCTCTCCAGCTATGGAATAAATAGTGCATATTGTGTTATTCGAAAAAAATATGTGTGGACAAAAAATGTTTATTCAAAAAAATGATTTATTTTCTATATTAAATGACCTAAAATAGTTAGTATGCTGTAAAAACAAACCAAACCAAAGAAAATGAAATTTATCAAGGTCATTTCAAAAGTAATGCCTCCAATTTTTTAACTTTTTGCTAAATAAGTTGAAGAGCTACAAAGATGGGAATGTTACAATTAAAATGAGTGACCTTTTTTGGTTCAGAATTTAATTTTTCTACCTAGTCACCATCATTCTCTATGTACTTTTGCCAGCAATGGAGAATGGGATGAACACGTCCATTGATGCATCTCTGCTTCTGAATGACGTCCATGGCAAATTGCTTTCTTAGATTCTCACACTGTTCTGCAACAGAAAGATAAAACTTTCAGGTCACAAATGCAGAAGTCCAACCATCATTACATAATGATATATAATGTCTGAATATTTCTTATAGAATAAAACTGTATGTTTTTTTAGTTGTTTTTAAATTTTTGAGTTATTTCTTATGGTTTTGATTAAAAAAGGGAAGCATGGTTGTAAAATAATAAAAAATTCAGTTTTAAACTTTGCTCTTGTCCAAAGTTTATGTGAGCAAATAAAATTGCTTTGAAATCTATTGTAGAATATTCATTTAATACAAACTTTCTTACTTAAACTTGTCTAAAGTACTTCAAATACACAGAATAGAATAATCTCAGTTAAAAATTATAAAGCTTATCTCATTGTTCATTTTTTAGTTATGCAAGTAAAAGTATTATAGTAAAAACTCGGTTGTTTTATATATAAATATTGTTCTATCAAGCACTTGTTGCTTAGGGAGCATATTTGTTTGTGGTTTTTAAAAAAAGAATTAAGCTTTTTACCATTTCTACTCCCAGTTGTCTGTCAAGAAGTTAGGTAGGAAATTTAGCAGAAGCTTGAATGTATGCAGTTACATGTAGATATTCAAGTTGTATATCTCTCTCTAACCTAGATAATGCTTTTCTTATAAAAATCCATTTTCATTTTTGTATCAATTTTGAAAATTACAATTAGTAATCTTAAAAAGGAAAACACTCTGCGCTAACTTAAAACTTGTTTTCTTGCCCCTGATAATTTTTGTGGATAAATTTTGTCGACTTATTACAGAAGATGAAATATAAGAAGTCATACAGGTGAGATAATATTCTTATCAGTAGTAATCTAAGAAATATCGCTTCAATTATTTCTTTCTCACAGGAATTTACTTTAATATTCTTTATCTTTTATTACAGATCTTGCATGATAATCAAAGAAACTTGCTCACTTTTTTACCTTTCATATTTTTGCTTTG
Organism: Xipholeptos notoides; assembly: GCA_036873565.1. Classification (NCBI taxonomy): domain Eukaryota; kingdom Metazoa; phylum Mollusca; class Cephalopoda; family Idiosepiidae; genus Xipholeptos; species Xipholeptos notoides. The sequence goes on along the minus strand of JAYKTE010167569.1, from coordinate 17,515 downwards.
TCTAATAATAATTCACCATCTTTGAAAAAAAGCTTAAATATATTCATCACTTTAGGTTTAAAATCATCTGTTCACTTTTTAATTTATACTCAGTGAAATATTTTGTTTGATAAAATTGGATGAATACTTCACAATATCCTATTAAAATTTCTTACTGCCCAAGAAGGAATTTGCTTGGTTATAAATCCCTTCACCTTTTTTTAAAAGTTTCAATTGTATTTATTATATAGGTTTTGTTGAAGAGAAAATCCTCTTTTTTTTTAGAATTTTCTTTCCCATTTTTTTCTTGTTTTTAAGCAAGAAACCTCTATAATGAATGAAATTCTGCTTAAATACTCCAAATTGTATTCCTAAATAGTTTAAAACTTCCTTTTAAGTTAAGTTAAAATGAAAAATAAAACAACTAGATTTAATTACATAGTTCATTTTAATAGATAAATTGTAAGGGAAAAAATTTCTTCAATATATTGAGAATTTTTAGATATAATCTTTTCAAATTTAGTCAAAATGTTTATTTTAATTGTTTTCATAAAAAACAGTAAAATATTTTTTTCTCAGCTATTATAAAAAAAATTACATTATATATATATATATATTCCCACAAATTATGATTATTATTATATGATTTGGGATGATCATATTTTAAGCTTTTTAATTAACCGTTAAAGACTCTATCTTTGTCTAATAAAGCTAACTCAATATTTAGTTTCATGAAATAGATAATTTTTTTCAGATGAATTTAAGTTTTAAGATATCATAGATAACTTAACTAAATTTCCAATCAACATCTTTCTTCAAAGATTTAAGTGAGAAAGTAGAGAAAAATTGTTGTAAATTCTAACTTTAGTGACATTATCTCTTCATCTTATCATCTTTGCTATAATGATATGGCTACTTCTTTATGACCAAACTATCTTGTGATCACTATTTGCACTATTATTGCTGCTTCTAACCTTATTGCAAAGTTATAACAGTGTTTCAACCTATTTGATTAAACAAGATATCATTTCTAAAATGTTTATGTCTGAGTTTACAAACTAAACCTAAATTAAGCCCTAATACTATGTAGGTTCATGGTGTAATAGTAAACAGTAAAAAATTAAAATGATAAATATCTTTAAAATCTTCTAAAATGAAATTATTTTATTTATTTATTTCTTATTGATGGTTCATTATAGTAATTGATTTATTTCAATTCACTAAGCAAAAACTAGGAAAAACAAATTTACTTAAGAGTAAAAATTGGTATAAGATTAGAAGAAATAAACTAAAAGATGACAAGGGAATGAATTAATTTGTTTTTCATGAAATGTTTTAACATTATTTACTAAAAGAGTAAAAAACATTTTCTCAATTCAAATAATTTAGTCTTTTTAAAATGATGTTGCTTTCATTAATGATTCTTTCAATATTGGAAAATGGGCTATAATTTGAAATAAAGAATCTAATTGCGAAGTCATTGTTTCAATGAATTTTATAAAGATGAATTCTATTGAACTTGTAAATGTCCTTCATTGATTGCTCTTTTCATTACATAATTTTGAATATCTATGAAAAGATAATCTATTTCTGAAATATGTTTAAAAACAAATTTGATAACTTCTGTGCGCATTATTTTCATTATAAAATTAACCTACATAAATTCACTTAATTCATTGTTGCGTAAAATATATTTGCACTATTACCTCTTGTTAAATAAAGCAATCTAGAATGTTGCAATGATAAGTGCTCTAATAATTTCATAAAGGTTGCCCTGGATAATAATCCCATTACAATAGTTCTAAAGGTCATTAATGTTAGCAGTCTCTTTGAGTTGGTTCATGATCATACTAACTCCCCAAATATATTAACCAATCTGGTTGTAATAGTAAGCAAAAATATTCTTATTTTCTTGTGTAAACCTCAAAAACTAACTTTTGATATTGTTTCATAACATCATTAATTCTATGGTTAGCATAAGTAGTGTTCTAATTAGAATATTTTAGAGTGAATATTTTATGAAGTTGAAATCATATTAAAATAAACTTGTCCAACGAATTATGTTTCAACTTTTAGAAGTATAAATATGCACAATTTAGTGTTTTTTAGTAAAAGGAAATTAATCTTGAACAAAAGAGAAATATTTTACTTTGTTATTTTTTTATGTAATTAACTGTAGGAAAAATGAAGTTTTATTATAGTTGATGGCTTGGTTGCATGGTCTATTCTGGTAAAATTATCTCTAGATTAGGGTAAGGTGATATAAAGGTTAAGCAAAATTATTTAGATGTTTTATAGCTGCAAATTGCTAAGAATTAAATTTCTATACATAGTATATTTGCAATAGATAGACATTAAGCTTTAAATGAGAATTGAGGGAGTATGTGTCAATTAATATCTAGTTATCTTGGTAAATTGACTCAGAAAGAAAAAGAAAAATTATTTGAAAAGGAGAAATGAAATCTGTCTTTTTTCTTAATTGTTCCTTTTTTCTTTTTTTCTTTTAGGTAAGTAACAGACATACTTCCAAAATTATATTGCTTGTGGTAAGGTAAACTCTTTTCTTTCAAACTTTAGTTTGCTATAAAAACTTTAGTTTATTCTTTCTATGACTGATGAATATATATATATATTAATTAATCCTGCCTGAATATAAGCAATAAGATTTATTACCATTTTAAATGTGTTTTATATTTTAAAAAGGTTTTATTTACCAATCTATTGTACTTAACCAACTATATAAAGATTAAACATATTTACTCTCTACACTGCTGGGATGATTGAGTTCAAATCAGATGTTTTTTATATATTTCTTCACTTTCCTGTAAGTCTGTCTACAAAAATAGAAAATTAAAATCGTTCTATTTAAATAACATCTTTACCCAAACTATTATCCAATACAAATCAATGTGTTAAATTGATATTAGTTATTTTGAATTAGCATTTTTCGCTAACATAAATGGTAATTGAAAACTGTAAATTTATTAGATAACTAGCATGTCTGTACTATCAGAAATGACTGCATAAAAATGTTAGTATATTAATAAAAAACATAGTAAATTTTTATGAATGGATAATGAATACAAATAACATTTTGAACGACCTAAAAATAAATTCTAATGTCTTCAGTGTTTGACACAATACATACAAATTAAAAATTAAATGAATACACTTCAGTCATTAATATAAGATAGATATATCATGAAAAAGTTCCAAGCTTGCCAAATCCTAAAATTTTATATTCTATAATTCTAAACAGATTATATTTCTTAGATTATGGCAAAAACTTTTCTTGTATAAATACAAACCTCATAGCTCAGTTGATAGAGCATCGGACTTCTATAAAAATAATGAAGGCAATCTTAGAATCTGGGGTTCAATTTCTCAAGTGAGCTACATGTTTTTGCTTTCAATCTTCAGAGTGTGACACAATTCATACAAATAAAAAAAATTAAATACACATTGGTCATTATTGTGAGAGAGATAAATTCTTATTATTGCTTTTTTGTTTTTGTTTTTTCACATGAAGAATTTTATTTTTCCATGTCGTTCTTTAAATTTTCATATCTCCATTTTTTTCATTTTACTAATTCCATATGTTCAATACTTGTATAAATTCATGAAATAATAATTCACAACTTCTCCACAGCTAATATGATTTGTTGATATGTATACCTATTCAAATTGGAACATGCATAGCTCTTTTGTGTGTTCATTGAAATTCATCATATATAAAGACTAGTGTTTTCTCTGTAAAAGGTGAAAATCTAAATTACTTTTTGAAATGTTAAGAACTTGCATTTTAGTATGAAATCAGCATATAATGCTTGCATTCTAATAGAATATTCCGATTTGTATTTTCATCACCAGAAAACAATAGTTAGGCTTGGAAGGCGAAATAGAAAAAAATGTAAAAGAATATATTATATTATTTGTTGATCAAAAAGTATGAATGGTTATGTAAATCATAAATATATTTTTTATTTTTGTTTATTTAGTAGCAATTTGTTTATTTTGGTTGCAATGTCAAAAGTTATTTCTGACATGTCAGTTTATTTCGGTTTCTTAAGGAAAATGAGATTGAATTGAAACGTGTCAATAACTGCTTACCATATTTTGTTAAAACACTAAAACATATGCTTGCTTCTACAAAATGATGTTTTTGTAAATTTTGTACATGTACAAAATTTTTTTAAATTTTAGAAGAAAATTACTTTAAATAGAAACCTTCTGACAGCTGTAAAGCACCTTGTCAAATAAATTTGTTTTGAAAAACAAATTATAAAAAAAATAGAAAAACGTCTGGAAAACAAGAAGGCAAAAAAAATTATAGAAGCAAACTCTCTCTTATTTTTTTTTATTCTTGCAACCTTCTTAAAAATAATACACAATTTGTTATTTTAGTAAAACACTTAAAACTACTTTCTTCAATTTTACTGTCGCTTATTCTAAAATACTGTCAGCACTTTTCAAAGTAACTTATTTTACTAATATTGGATTGTTATATAATGATTTCATTCAAATATTTCATTATTTTAAAATTTTTATAATTTGCTTGAATAACTTGTGTTCATAACTAGTTTTGATATTAAACCATATCACTCAACAAACAGCAGCTATACAGTGAAAAATATAGTTCACAGATTTGTAAACTATATTAATTCACTTTACAGCTGCTGGTCTATTTAGAATGAGTTAAAAAGAAAATAGAGTTGTGAAGTTACATGTAATTTCTTTTTATTTATTATTCCACATCTTAACTAACTTAAAAAAATCATTTTCCTAACTTCTAGTATGTATTTGATAAATCAATGTATCTTTTTCTAATGAATTTTTTATGACATTATTTCTTATAATTGACATTATATCATCTTATAATTTGGTCACATTATCATAACTTCATAATTATAACATCTTTTTAATGACTTTTTTCAGTTTTGTCTTTTTGTTAAAGTTTTTCATAACTACAATCTATCTGAATAAAGATTACTTCATAACTACTGCTTATAAATACTGGTTGCTTTGTAATTAGTGTTGAATTAATTTATACTTAGTGTCAAAGTAATTAATACAAACCATTTTTTGGTACAGTATTAATTGAATAAAAAAAAGTCTTTATTTATTGTATTATCTTTTTGTTAGAATTAATGTCAACAACAATATTTCATGTATATTTTCATTTCAAAAATCAGTATGAGAATAATAGAAAAAAAGCCCCACTTCTAACCTTTTAATGAATTTAAAAAAAAGTTTAATGAAACTAATGTTTTATTTAACTCTACTTCATAAATATTGTCTTCTAGATAATCATTATTCATAAATGTTGTATTTACAAATATTTAGAAAGCCTTGATTAACCACTTAACATACATTTTGAACAACTATTTTTATTGTAATTTATATATACTAGCTATCTGTAAATGAAAATATTAAGTTAGAAGGTCAAATAAAAACATTAAAATAGATATATAAGAGTAGCCAACATACAGAAATCAAAATATCAGTGAATTTGTGAATTCTCACCATTATTAAAACATTACTTTATGATTTTTGAATGTTGAATAAATAAGCTAATGTTTTGATAGCTCAAAATGACAACTGATAACATTATTGGAACAAACAAGTTCAAGTAAGAAATATGTGAAGACTTTTTTTATGTCATCTAAAAATATAAATTTGATCTGTATGAATATCTATTCCACCCACTAATTATTTATGCTCAGATACAATTACATCATTTACCATAATTTATTGGTTTCTTTTCCATATTCTTAGTTTATGTATGTATATAAAAATATAATATCAGTATATCCAATTTTGTTCATCAAAAATTTAATAAAGAATTTTGACATATACAAATATTTGTTTCTTCCTACTGAATTTTACAGTTAATATAGTCTTTTCAGAATAGTCTACTGTGTCTGTCAGGGTGTAATCATTAAACATCATATGTATATTATATAAAATCTAGTATAAAATATTGTCTGTTGATAAGAATTACGTGAAAATTATATAATTTAGAGCTTTTTGAATGTATGTTCTAGATTTAGGCTCAATTAGAAAGCCATATTTTTAGTTTTATTTTGAGGGTTATATGGGAAAGGTGTGTCAAGTGGACATAGACATACACCTGAAAATTCATTTTCATCCAATTCAGATTTCAACTGCAGCTAGTTACAAGTTTCAATTCAAATAACTCTAAATAATCAAAGAATAAATTTGTTGAAAATGTTAAATTTATTTTTCATTGAAGCAATTCTTTTCTAGATTGATAATCCAGTCTGACAAAAATTGGAATTATTTAAAGATTAACAGAGGGTTTTAAATAACTGCATTCTAACCTCCTACCAAATTTAAGAATGTGAAAAAATACCAAACCCAAAAAGCAATACTGTACTTAAAATGATGTTTTTTAGAAAGAAGTTGATGTATTGCCTTGTACTCTATGGGTTTTTAGGTGTTGTGCCTTCTTTAGACAATTGCGGTCAACATCCTTACTTTATCAACCCTCAAGTAAGAGTTCATTTGCCGTAAAACAAACCAATCAATATAGAAGCCAATGTGGTTTCAGTCATCATTGTGTTCAATGTTGATTGTTACAGAAGGGATGGTTCCTATCGCTGTGTGCTGGTCTCTTATGCTAGAATCAAAAGAATATAACACATGAAAAACTCTGACATTTGAAAGTGTTTATTTCATCCATTCAAGGAATGTCATCTCTGACTTGATCCTGTTTTCTTTGTAATCTTTTGACAAATCTTTTTAAAGAATTAGGTTTGATCGTTTTCTGGTTGCATACACAGGAACAATGTCGCTTTCTTGGACAAGTGATGGAAAGGTTTATGACCTAAACACAACTGTTTGATAACTTAATAATGTTAAAACACTTTCCAAGAAACCCCACAAAAACCCTTTCTCTTGGCTCATATTTTGACAGTAATCAGCAAAAGGAAACCAAATGGGAAATAATGAGTAGGTTCAATAAGATAGTTTCACATATTTAATTAGGATGAGATAGCAATGTTCTATAGAGGCACCTCAAGAATCACAGAAATGGCAGTAAGCCAGTCGCATAAAGGAAAGTTAGCAGCACACCATCAAAATATTTAAAGAATAGGAGAAATGGCTAAAGGCCAATTTATTAGGGCAAGTTAGATGTGTTTCTTATTGTCAGTTGAATTACTAAATGCTGAAACAATTGCCAAGCATAAAGCAAATCTATACTTCAGTTTAATGAAGGATTCTTCCCAAATTTATCACCAGTGTTTCAAAATATGCAGCTTATGAACTAAGGAAATATCTTTTTGACAGATTTGTCTGTAAGTGCTTTCTTCAATTTTTATTAAAGTTGAAACTTCACACACACAGGTGAAAAAGAAAGAAAGGAAAAAGAATAAGAAAGGGACAATTAATTTAATTTGTGGGTTTTGGGTACAAGTCAATTTAAATCTAAAATAACCTCTTGTCTCATTTTCTTTTTTATAACGTTTATAGTGTTGTGCTTCTACTAATATTACATTTTTTCAACAATCATTGAATAGATTAAAAAAAGGTTAACAAACACCTCACATAATATTGGCTGACCATAACCTATTCCACAAAGTTGACTATTTACAAATTTTTTCATGCTATTATACAAAACTTTAGGCGAGGAGAGCTCTATATATATATATATATATATATATATATATATATAGAGAGAGAGAGAGATTTTTAGATGATCATCACCATTTTTACGGTGGCATAAAACCATTCTTTTTATTAAAGCACTTTATTTAATAGAAAAGAAAAAGAAATGAGATAGAAAGAGAGAAAACCAACTATAAGTGGGGGACAAGTCTTTGCTTTTGGCTGGCTATTCATTATTTTATTTGAAAACGAAAATAAAAAGAATCTAATAAAAAAATTACTGTCAATAGTTGTGATATTCAGATTCCATGACAAAAGTTTCTTTCATTCTGTTAAAATTGAAAGCAGTTTTTTCTTCTATATTGGTCTTTGCCAGACACTATTAGATGCATTAAGTATTTGAATTGAATTAATACCAAATTGTAAGTACACTTCAATGATGGAGATTACAATCTGAGATTGAAAAGTTTGAGGTTGAGGTGAGGTTCCTTTTTGTGATGGAATAATAGATTAACTCTAATCTAATAAATTTGTATACAAGAAACTTTTCAATTAATTTAATTACTATGTAAACCAACTTAAAAAAATCTAAACAAAAAAGAAATGTTTATTCTAGCTCCAATAACCAAACCCATTAATGTAAGATTCTACAGTCCTGTTACAACTAAATCATAACTGAAGCAAGTAATAAAATAGTCCATATGATTTACTAATGTTTTAATTTTAAGAAGGGTTATTTTCTGGGAAATTCATTTTTATTCTGTATTTCCATTTTTGCAGGGTGTTGTCCTCATAGTTGGTGTTTCACCAGATTTCAGCCAACTTATCCTCTGGCCTTTGTCACCATGTTGACCATGTTTGTTGACCATGACCGGGTAGGAATGTTTGCCCTAGGAACTGTATCTGAAAATTGTGGTTTTGATCCTACCCAAGAAAACCAGAGGATTAGTTGGCCAAAAATGTGGTGAAACAACAACTAGCGGAAATTGCTGCCGAATGCAGTTTCTATCCTATCCTGTCACAGTTAATACCTGACAAAGGCTAGAGGATTAGTTGGCCAAAACATGGTGAAATAACAACTATAGTGATGAGGTCAACAGTCTGCAAAAATGGAAATACAGATTATGAAGCCTTATCTGAAATGATTAAAAAAAAAAAAGACAATTTATTCTTTGTTACTGTAAACTTATTAATTCCAAATTCATTTTGAAACAAGCAAAAAAAATGAAAAAAGTATTCTTTAAAATTTTAATCAATTCAAAATAGCTTAAGTGGTTGCAGGTGCTCTGCCTTATAATTTTGAACCACCATTCTAGAATAATATTCTAATTTCAAATCCATGTTAAAAAGCCATGCTGATTAACAATTTATTTTATTTACGAATATCTAGTGATACTCTTAAAATCAAAATAGTTAAAATCTCTAATACTGAGAATAGAATAAATGTAGATAAATGTAGTTTATATTGTAAATTAAATCACTGATTTTTTTAAATATGTGATAACTTTATTATTGGAATATATCCATTATAAAAATTCATATATGTAAATTTTATTAGGAACTGTTTAGTGAGTTGTTGATTTAAATAAAATCATTAACTAAGTTGAATTTTTTAATTCACTAAGCAACTCAATAAAATTAGAATTTCTATATTATTTCAGAATCACTGTGGTTAATTTAATTGCTGTGTATTGATTGAAAATTAGATTTTTTTTTTAAATCTACATGTTTTAAAATTTGTTGTAATTGTTTCTACAATAACTCAATATTGCTTTTACTTTTTGTACATTATATAATTTTTATTCTACTGAAAAATGAGTAAAAAATATGAAAATAAAGCAATGAAAAAATACCCCAAATACTTGACTAAATAACTTGGATAAAAAAACTGTTCTGCATGAAACATGGAACGATTTTTGTTTGTTTCATTAAACTTCATATTACAAAGCACATCTGAAATAACATGAAATTAGAAATCTTGGTTTCAAGCTAATTCTTGATCTATTTCATTTTGTCATCAACTGAATGCACCACAACTACAAAGAAAGCTTTAAATAAATAAGCATGCTTTATCTTAACAATCTAACAAATTAATCATTTTAGTAAAAAGGTACTCTTGTATTGAATTACAGTTAAGAATCATACTACAGTGCTAAAGTATTTTGATTTAAGCAATAAATTTTCATGGATAATCTCTTCCAAATATTTCTTTAAGATATCTTTCTTTATTATATATTTATTAGCTTACATCACTTAGATATAGCTGAGATAGTGATACACTATTAAATATACATTTTTGAATAGTAATAAAAAAATATTTTAATAATAAATACATAACATTTTTTTAGTCATTGAAAGAACTTTGTTAAAGAGATGTTCTCATAAAATCATTTTGCAGTCATATTTTGAATGAACATGTAACTGCCAATGAATGTATAAACAGTAAACTAGTAGCAAATATTAAAAGCATTAACAATAAAGTTGACAGTAACTGAATGTTTTACAACATGACATGAAAATTAATTACTACAATATTTTACCATTGTTTTCATATTTCATATTTAATTTACACGAATCAATAATATTGAGAAAAAAAAGATTTTCATCTTTTTTTAATTTTATTATTAATTAAACTTCTCTCATGTCATATGTCTTCTATAAAGACTTCTTAGTATGTAAATTTAGAAATTGAATACAAATTTATTTGAAATCCTGTAATTCTATTCTAATTCTTCTGTACTTGAGAAGCATGTTGCATTTTGCCCAAACTATTTTCATGACAGCATATCTGTTTGTTACTTGGTACCAATATTTATACTTGAGTAAAGTAGTATTATTGATCCATACTTTTTTCAAAGGTATTTATTTGAAAATAACCGAATTAGAATGAGCTGAGTTTAAACTTGGCATAGCACTTTAAAAAAATCCAGTGCTTGCATCAATAGCCATTAAACTTTTATTTTGTCATATTTAGTAATAAATCCATTGGAGTTTTACAAATTACCTTTCTCATAAGAATCAAGTTCATGTAAATAAAATTAATGTAATAACTTTTGAATTGGTTGTAAATATAAAAAAAACTATAATTCCCAAAAGAAAGTAAAAACTCTCCAAAATCAGAAAATTATACTTCAAAAACTTAATTATATGGAAGGAGAAAGGGCATATAATGTCAAAATAACAAGCAAGGTAGTATAAATGTGTAAAGTGAAAAGAGAAGAGAAAACATAGATTGGTTTACCCATCAATTGAATAGCTAGCCTTACTGATCATTAGAAGAAATATTTATCTGTATACTCTCAGTTGAATTAAAACTACTTGTCTTAAATATCTCTTGTATGTTAGTAAAAAACAATATATGATATTTCATAGCTTATACCACATTAAAATATGTATTCATTTCAGAAAATGTCATTCTAAAGCAATTGGATGACATTAACATTTAGATATTCTGACACGTTTATGTTTATGGGAAAAAAAAAATATATATATATATATATATATAACCGACATCTCTAATATTATTCAATAGAATAGGACAAATTCAGAATGGTTATTTGATTTTTTTAAAAAGCGTATTTTTTTTAAATTGATAATTAAAAAATTTGTATCCTATTTTTTCCACTTTTTTTTCTGTCAACTGCTGGCACGATCTTAAGGCAGAATTAAATCTATCATTTCAATACTTGATATTCTTCTTGGCTTCTTGCCTCAACTAATTATTAGCTTCTCTCTCTCTCTCTCTCTCATATATATATTCATGAAAGAAGTTCTTTACCCAGGTTTCACTCTTTGGATCATCAGGAGGATATCGCAAATATAGAATCTGAAGTGGGGGGCATGAGGTGACCTTGAAGCAAAAAAAATAAATGTTGACCTTGTTTAACTATGCCCATAGAAAATTTTAATAATGTAGCTTAAAAAATGTGGGTGTGCATAGGGAATCTGTCATATAGAGACTGCTTTTTATATAATAGATTTTAATCTTTAAAATTTCAAGGGCTCTTTTGCTTGTTAGACCCCTTTTAAAAAAATCACATTAAATTATGGACTCTAACTGTACAAAAATACTAAGATCCAGTGCCAAAGATGTGGTTTTGAACTGTTTTGTTCTTTGTTGAGGCACCCATTTCAGTATATATGGCCAAATGTGACTAGATCAAAGGAAGCTTCCATTTATGGGTTTTCATTTGTCTCTTCTTATACAATGATCTGTACAATTTCTATGTGTATATGGATATTAAAGACTGAATAGAAATAGATGAAAAACATACTTAAATTCTATATTGATTATGTTTAGATATGTTCTTATAAAGTTCATCCCTATTTTACATCTACATATCTCTGATTCAATTAAATAATAGATGAATTTAAATGGTATCAATACTAACAAAGGGTTGTTTTAACCAAGTTTCTTTGATTAAACTTTTTGTTTATTTTTTTGGTTGATTCCAGTTTTCTTTAAAATAGAAATAAGCATGAATTGAAATCCTTGTTCACAATTCTTTAAACAAATATTGAATAGATTGTTTGATGAATTAAATAATGAGGTAGCAAATTCGCAGCTGACTGCCAAATAATTGACTTGTCTTTTGTTTGATTAATGAGTGACTAAATATTTGATAGTTGCCTTCAAAGTGCATTATGTAAGCTTTTGAATAGAAAAATTGATGCACTATTTTATTTGACTTTTTATTTCTCATCTTAAATTGCTTAATTCAATATGAAATGAAGTCCCTTCTCTATCAACTTTATTTACACATGTATTAAAATACATAATGGAATTTTGTTTATCTCTCTTTTTGGAATTATTATCTCAGTGAATACATTCATTTTTAACAATTTTGCTTGGGTTGATTTATCCATGTTTGTATTGATCCCTTACCTAATTCTTCCTCTGTCGCATGGTCTCTATTCATTGTTGGTGGAAAGAAAATACAACCAAATAGTTTTCATCTTTGTCTTTTTGAACTTCACTCCCTTTGTTGTACTGCTCATGTGATTAGACCTGATTCAGATCTGTTGGCATTCCACCTGGAACTCCTTTTCCTCAATAACACGGTATCAAACTTATTTTGCTGCTCTACCACCACTATAACAATTTATATGCTATGTTACTGCCTCTCGTTGATCCACATCAATTTTTAAGATACTCTTATTACAACTAATTTTAATTAGCCATTTTGTCATTTTTAAAAATTATCATTATGAGCATGATAATAAATAACCATGAAGAATATCAAACCATTCTGAATGCTATGATTACTTTATGGTAATATTTTATAACTTTTTATTCGTTATTCAAAATTGCTGCAGTCAATATTTGAAATGATTGTAAAAACTATCATTTTGTTGTTTGTATACATTGACAAATATAAAACCAGTTTTATTGTTTAAAGAGTCTCCTTTTCCCTGAACTATAAGTATGATTTTCAAATATTTCTTTATGGCATTGCAAAATCAGAGTTGATATAGTTGCAAAATTGCTATGGGGACAGTTGATTGGAGAGTTTGATTTTGATAAAAGGATTTTTTCTACTCTCAATTTACAATATTTTTGTGGTAAAAATCAAAGATGGAACACAAAATATCTTTAAAACATGTCCCTGAAAGATGAATAAAAAAATTATTATATAAAGTGCATTTCAGTTTTTCCTCATCAGAAATCAATCTAGAGGCTTTAAAAGTTACAATAATGATAATAATCTATTAGGACATTATTGAAATTGACCAGAGAACTTCTTGGAAAAGGATAAGTATTTAATTAAACAATTAAACTTTTAAGAGTTATATTTTGTGTAATGCACTGTCAAAAGGTCCTAGTATGACTTAATCCCTCACTGTGGTATATTCTTTGTAGTTTTTTTATCTGTGTGTTTAAAACAAACAAATCCATAATGAGTTTAAAAATCTTTAATAGTTTTGAAAATGTATTCTTTTTTTTTAATGCAAATATCAATCTAATCAGTAGATGACAAAGTATTGAAATAACTCTATGGCCTATATAACTGAAAAAAAAAAAAACATACATATGTAGCATCAGGTACATCTTTTTGTATATACATGAAATCATAAAAAAGCAAAGGTAGCCATTTATATACATTCTGTACTAATTGTACAAATATTTAATGACCTGTTTTCAAAATTGGCCTACATTTACTATTTGACCTAGGGGGCCTATATGCAACTTAATTTAGTTCATATGAAATGTTTTCTATTCTTTTTATTTTTTTATCCTGATTTTATCCTTATGTTTAGCGTTCATTTTCTAAGAAAAGAGTATGAACAAATAGATATTTGCACAGTAAAAAAAATGTTGAAAGAGAACAAAAGTTAAACTAACAAGTTATGAAACCTTCATGAATATCTTAATGTTTAGGTATCTTTACTCTACTGCCACTACTCCTGCTATTCTGGGGTTTTTTTTCTCATAGCTGCCTCCCCCACGACTTCCATGGTAGTCTGCACTACCATCACACTACAAAACTGACTTCTTCCCACCACACTCCTCCTCACCTTTCCTATGATCAACTTGGCTTGAGTTGTCAACTTGTACAATTAAATTTTCCAAGATTTAAACACAATTATTTTCTTTTTTCATTTACTTGTTATTTTATTCTGATGATTAAGTGTTATCCTTATTATTGTTTTTACTATTTTTCTTGGTTGTTTTCAGACTCATTTCTCCACATTACTCCGTTTCCCAAGAAACTATACGCCAATATTACTCAATACAATTGTTGTTAAATTTTGACCTACATATGTCAAAAAGCTTACATACTCAGCTGATATGATTTATAGATGCCAGAATTTCTCTCATTACTCTCTTTTTATTTATTTATTCAAACATTTATTTTACAAATCACTTTCATTGGTGGAATATCTTGGCTTCTACATCAATCACTTTATCTTTAGATAATGTACACACATTGTTGGAAATCAAGGTTCTTAACATAAGGATACAAAATTTACATTGATGGCTAATCATTGTTTATTGATAAGTGATATTTGTATATTTGGATAAAATGGTAGCAGCTACCTTTTTTGATTATGATAAAACAAGTTTTGTAAACTAATTGTAACAAACCAAGAAGCAGTTTAAAATTTTCTAGGCAGAAAGTGTTAATTGTTAACTAACTTTTATGTAAATTTATAATACATATCACATATTTCTCTGTCTATTCTTTTCACTCAAGAGGTAACACGAGAAAAATTTGAAAGAAAATATGCAGACAATAATTGTCTATATAACTAAATTTTCTATACCTTAATAAGGGAATTTTTAGATATATTAATACACACACACATTCTCTTTCTCTCTCTCTCTCTCTCACACACACACAGTGTGTAGCTTATGAAATATATTTTCTTCACACCCTGGACTTATTGTCTAATCATGTTTAGTTTCAAGTTCGTTTTTGTTTGTTTTTATTTAAATGAGATAGATTGTTAATAAGATAATCATTTTACTTATCTTTTAACCATTTATTTTCTATTTTAACTGAATGTTAAATAAAACATTTTTTTAGAAGCTTAAAGGACTAGTATTTATCTGGATTCACCAAAAAACAGATGACACCTGACACCCTTAATTAGAATGTTAATAACCAGACTTATCACATTTGGGTCTATACCTATTTCTAAAGTTGAATTAAGGGATGAAATGCATAAAAATAAAAAATACACAATAAATCAACTAAAGTTTTTTTTTTATTATTTTTTTTTATTATTGATGAGAATTATTGACTCATACCAGAATCAGTATCTTTCTTTTCTATATCTTTCTGAAATTTTATGCTACCAATATACACTAAAGATGTTTAAGTGAAAACTTTTAGTAATTTGATATGTTTTAACTGATCAAATATCTATTTTTACAAATGAGATCCTTAAAAGAAATTTCTCTCTTGAGTTTGGTAGAGCAGTCGTTTGCATCACTGTACACTTTTGCATCATTACTTCTGGTATTTTGTCGATCCTTTGAGTATTTTGGTAAGGAGGGGGCATTCAAAACAAAACTAACTGACCTGAATGTTAAACTTGAGAATATTATTCTTTTCTTTTAGAACTGACTTCTCATGCATATGTCCCCGCAGCTAAGCTAAGCTAAGGTATTATATTTCATCAAAAGCCCCTAATAACTAAAAGATATATGAGAAATGAAGAGGAAATAGAATGAATATATACTTGTTTTGGTCCTTTTCTCTTAAATAAATGTAAGTCTAGACAAATTGTTACAAAAACCAGAAAGTAGAAATTTTAAAATTTTCTGGTTTATCCCTTTCTGAAAATGGAGATAAATGACAGCATATATTATTTTCCTAGTAACATCATAATTCAAATATATCCTTACAATATTGAGTATTGTTGAATTTAACACTAACAGTTTAATATAATTTTCAAAACCAATATGGTGAAATTTGATTGAATTGATTTTCTTAGAAAAAATATTTGACTAGAAAACTTGTTTCATACATTAAAGTCTTTATGTAAATTTATCAATGTATTTTACTGTGTAGAAACTTTATCAACTTCAATAGAAATTGCTAATTAGTTTTAATTGAAAAGTGATAGCTTTAATATTTCCTCTTTAGCATGTGATAAGTGGGACAAAGGTTAAACTGAGGTAATCTATGAAGTATCAACTTTCTAGTTATTAATCATTTGATTGAACTTTGGGAATATTTATATAATATCATCACTAAAATAATCTTTATTATAGGAATAATGAAATTTTATTACAATTGACATATATGCTATGGGGTACAACTCCTTGAGTTGAAAAAAAAAACACTGATTATTCTTAAAAAAATCTCCAGTAGGGGAAGCTCACTATCCTTAATTAGTATTTTACCAAACAGAAGGTAAAACTCTGGTCTACTAGCTCGGAAGTTGTACATCACTTACTAAATAAAAAAACAGCTTATTATAGAAACTATAATGATATTGTCAGTTATTGTGACCTTTATGTTCCACAAAGAATCAAAAGCCACTATACAGAATGAAAAAGCATTCATATGTTTTGTTTTGATTTTTAATTTTTTAGTTCATAAAATTGGAAGCAAGCTTCAAATCAATTACTCTTAAATACCAAACCTAAATCCAAATGTTTTTCCTTAGTTTTGGTATAATGTTATCTTCATTCTCCAGGCAAGACTATAGTGTTCATTAGTTTGTAGAAGAAAAAACAAGACAAAAAAAAATACAAAACTTATTGAGGGCACTCCTTTATTTCTTTTTCTTCTCATCTTTATCTTTTTTCATTTGGCCCATTTTCTTTGATGATCTTTTTATTTCATTTTTCTTTTGTCTGCTTTATTTTAATTGTTTATTTTAATTTTACTTCAATCTCTTTTTTTATGCTTTTCATCTTTGTGGTTTATGCTATTTTGGAATTTTTTGTTTGTTTCTAAATGTTCAAAAACACATAAACACTTATCTTTTCTCATTTATTTAAATATTTATTTATTTTTTATTTATGTTTACCTTATTTCTTTGCTCTCTTTATTTCTGTTCCTATTTTTAACTTTTTGAATTACTTATTTTCTTCATTCTCTTTCTTAGTTTTTCAATTGTTTTACTCTGATTATATCCTCTTGTTCTTGTGTATTCATTCCTTGTATTTTATGTATTCTTTTAACTTTAATAATTTTGGCCTTCTCTTTCTCTCTATTTCTTCTTGTTTGTATAAATCCTTATTGTTGTTTTCTTATTCAAAATATATTTTTATTTTATCTTCTTATTTCCTTCTCTTTAAATTGTTTTTCCTCTTTTTGGGATTTTTACTTCCTAACATGTTGACTTAATTTCCTTTTTCAGTCCATACCCCTAACTCAAACAGGATCTTGATTTTTCTATTTTCTCTTTAAGTCTTGAGTCTTTGGCCAATCCCCTTTTCTGGCAGATC
>JAYKTE010167458.1:0-12789 GCA_036873565.1 Xipholeptos notoides | reverse complement strand
CGATCTGTTTAGGGTGCGAAAAATGGTAAATAACGTTAAATTTTCCCTAACTTCAACTTGCGATATCTCTTTTATTTTTTGGGTTATTTTGATAAAGTTTTGATTTAAATAAAATTTAATCTTTTCGCTTTCTAGATATATAATTTTTTTTCTTAATTAAGGAACATATTTCATATAGGTTTCATTTACAAATAGTCAGTGCATAACGAGAAAATTTGAAATAAGAATTCAAAAACGGAATAAAAAGCAGAGACAGTCATTCATGTCCTCGCTACGTGAAAAGCGCCTTTACATAAATAGAAAGTTATATTTTTAGATTTTATTTATTATTAGAAAAAACATTTTGTGTCCTGGCGCTCTTGCGAAAACAATTCTTTTGAATTCTTCTACTATATATCGTTTATTTCCTTCTTTTCTAGGGGAATATGTTGCACAATTTAAATTTACAATTATCTTAATGCCAAATGGACCACTGAAAATCACCAGCCCGCCTTTTGAAAGTTCTGTTTATCAATCTGAATATTCAGTAACTGATGAAAAATTAAAGGTAAATATATTGTCTTCTATTTCAAATGCTTTAGTAGGAACCCACCTGTCATATGTGTTCATTAATTTAAGTCTGTAATGTCAGGAAAATAATTGGAAATTAAGATATTTGTATGATCATGAATGAGTGATGCGTATTTGCTAAATTTCATGAATTCACATCATTTGAATTCTTCTATTTCACCCACCAGGAGGATCTCTACTTAATTCTACACAACATTAACAAAATTGGATAATGAAGTTGAAGTTGAAGTTAGTGTGTTATTGCTACAAAATAGTCATGTTCACAACATTTTCTGGATTTTAAATGTTGGGGTTTTTAATTGAGTGAAAAGTTTTAAAAAATTCTTTTTAAAACATGTACTCATTTTTAATTTACATGTTGCAAAGAAAATGTTTGATAAATCACTGGTCAATTAAAATACTGTTTAAGTTTCTGCTTAACTTCCCAAAAATCTAAAACAAGATTTTTTTTTTCAAGTTGTAGCTTATTTGATGCTAATTAAGTTCTATTGTCAATTCAAAAGATGAGATTTCATCATTGTTTCATTCTTCTGATTTCCATGTGTCAATATCTTAAAAATATTCTAATTCATAAGTAAATAGATAATAAATGATACTGAAATTTGAATAAATGCTCAGGTGAACATTTTTTTTATTATAATGAACAAAAATGTGTTGCTTTAAGCCTGAAAGTAATTAAAGAATATTTGATGTTCCACAGAAGGAAATCTAAAAATAATTTTTGAAGGTAAAGAAGTTTGGATGAATATTTGGAAATGCCAAAAACATTTTTACACTTCTAAAATGTAAAATTTCTATGAAAATTGACAACTGTACACCATCTTTTTTTTGAAAAATTAGTCAAATATTTATTTTATAAAAAAAAGCTACTTCAAATTTTTAGTTTAGTAAAATCAACTGAACAAAATGGTCGAAGAGAATGTCTGCTTCTCTTCACAATTGTCTACTAAAAAATCTGATGTAAATGATATGTCTAAGGATATGTCTATTATCAGCATTTTCTAAAATTCTAGCTTTTATTAGAAAAATGTAGCTGGGAATTCAAATAAGTCAAGCCTATTAACAAGCAAAATTTGCTCAAGTTTTGAGCTTTTAAAATTAAATTCACCAGTAAAAGATAGTCAATAATAAAGTTTTAATTTTTTATTGAAACACTATTTTAATTAGGTTTTCACAAAATTATAATTTCTATGGTTAAAGAACTAAAAAAAAAATTAATTTTAATTCATTTAAAAAAAAAGATTGTTTTATTTTATTATATGGTTAAAAAAAAAAAAGGAACATCATAAATATCCTTTTTAATGCTTTAAAAAAAAAAAATTTAAGTTCGTGGGGTGAGGGATTAAACCCCTAATATTGGTTTTCATGCTATTCAAATATGGATGCTTAACAGATTCCTTGTTACCTCAAATGATATTCGAGGCCATTTTCTGTAGTCAACTAAAAGAAATACGGCAAATCTATGCCAAACGTGTAATTTCTCCTCCCTCTAAAAGTAAATGTGAATTTAGATTTTTCTGCATCTAAATTAGCTTTTTTCTTTTTTTTTTCTTAAAGGCTGTTTTGGCTACTTCAGCTGACCGTAAAAATGTGAAAAAGAAGAAGAAAAAAGCTGATCGAATGATGGCCGAGAATGCGGATGCCATTCAACATAAAGGGGAAGGAAAGGTCCATTGATGAACAGGGATTAAAAGTTGCCTTTTACAGTACTTAATCTGGAAACAAGCTTCTTAAATGGACAAGAAGAACACTTGCTACTGGAATTTAAGAGATAATCTAATAAATAACACGGTAGCAGCAGGATTGATTGGTCATCTCTGGTGTCACTGATTACTAGTAACTGATTGATAGGTACTTGCTGCATGCAAGTAGCATATATCCAAACATATATACGTGCATGCACATTTATGGTTGAATGCCTACTATTTGACTCCTGCCAAGGGTAGAGTAGAAGGGAGGGGTTAAAAAAAAAGATGACATTCAATTCTTTTCAATTACTTGGATAAATTCATCATTTGAACTCAATACACCTACTTTGTCTGTTATTGGTTTTCTTTCATTATAGATAAGGTTAGTTGCTAGGTAAGTAAGAATTTGAGCTCATTGGGTGGCCTGAACAAATCTGGGGCATTATATTTTAGATTGTTTTCACAGGATGCCCTAATTAGAAATAGATAAAGTCAATTAAGATTCTTGTACTGAAAAGATTTTCCCTATTTTTTTCATAAAGAATAGCATGGGTTAAGTAAATGGTAAGAATTGGGTCCATATTTTGAAATATTTTAAAATCGATTTATTTAATATAGGTATGTATTTTCCGATTTTGTTGCAGTATTTTCCATCTCTTTTTTTTTAAAAGCCAAATTGCAGAAAAGCAATAACTTCTACTTGAATGTAAGGGTGATTTTTTTTTTTTAAATATATATCATGAGTCCCCCTTTGGCATATGAGGTGTGTGTTTATGTGCGTTATTTGTTGAAGGATAATTTTAAATCTCAATCCTTTTACCAATCTTCATACGAAAGTTGTTTTTTCAGGTTTTGGCCTCTGTAGCAGAAATAGAAATAAAAACATAAATACATGTTTCAGTCTAAAAGCTTTTGGTAGGTACTATTCTCAGAATCTTAGAATATTGAATTACTGTGATAATGCGGGAGAAAGCTATATATTTTAAAAATTCACAGAGAAAACTACCAAGACAGACATCTTTTTTTCTTTTGTTAATTCTCTGCTACATTATCTCCATAATTTTTTTGCACATTAACATTGTTAGCACTTGGTCCTCCACACTGGAATAGATTCTAGCCAATATTTCTTTTTTACTGTTCAGTTGGGCAGCAATAAGGTTAGGGCAAAAGTAAAGTAAAGAAGCATGGATTATCTTATATATATCTATGTATATATAAATAATATGGCTGTGTGTGTTTACTCTTTTCATGGAGTTGTATGCATCTTGGGAACACTTCAAACTTGTGTGTTGCTACTAGTTAACAGTATATGGCCAACTTTGTATATAAATTCTTGCGTAGTGACAAACTGAAAAGCTATTAGTTGGGTTTGGTCTGTTTGTGGCTTTTTGAGAGAATCTCTCTCTCTCTCTCAAACTGCTGTCAACTCATTGTAAAGGTCCATTCTAGACAGCTGTATCCAATAATTCTTAACAAATTTGTTACTTGTTAGGATCTTGGAGATGTTATTTGGGAAGCACTGTTAAAGAAGAAATCTTGTTGACTTGAATTTTCCAGGTGGGTTACTGTTTTGGTAATCTTGATGTTCATTGTGGATCTGATGATGAATAAATAAATAAACAGTTGTGAGCTTTAATAACTGCTGCTTTACAACTTGAATGTCATGTTAAATGTTTTTGTTTTTCTTTTAAGTTTTGGCAGTATTTTTATCCATTTCAATTCGATTGATTGTTTCAAGTGACGCTTTATTTATAACTGATAAAAAAAGTGTTTAGAATTCCTTAAAAAATTGTTGCAGATTAGTAAAAGGGCTTTAAAAAAGAATCTACAAACACCAAAAATGTTTCTGGAGAGGTCTTGAATATAGAGTAACTAACAATTATAATTAATAGCAACTGACTTCTAGAAATTAAAACCACCATTAAAAAAGGTATACGATTTGTTAAATTTAGTATTCTTTAGATAATCCCGACTTTTTATTTTTTGGTTCCATCGTTATCCCTGTATAATGTTTTGGATGATGTAGTGTCTTTCCTTATTCAGCTGGATTCTAGGAACTTTCTTGTTCAACTCTACAGACTATGGAAGTGCAAACCAAACTTTTTATACTCAATTCTCTCAAGGCAAATACAACATCGTTCTCATTGCATTAACTAATTGCATACTAATGTACGCCTTTACTGAAGAGGTTAATACTTTCATACCAAAAAAAATCTAACCTCTAACCTCATGTTATTTGTTATAAATTCCTTATTTGTAAAAAGATCTCGTAGACAGGATTAATTAGAAAATAAGCATCAATTGATGAGGAGCAATAAAAACTGAATTTATTGCTTCAGAATTTTAAGTTGTAGTTGGTTTTTGAATGAGAGGAAGAAATGTTGCATTTAATCTGTCAAAAACATCAGTGTCAACCAGTGCAGCATCAGGGTCATCAGAGAAGCCTTTAAATACCCACTTGACCAATCGATTGAGGTCTGAAGAGTCCAAATGCGGCATGTTTCTTTCAAGAATTTTCTTCAATTGCGATTCATTGATTGATCTATAATGGAAAAACAAAGAATTTCTGTAAATGGCATCTAGTTTAAGGAAAGAGTTGGGTGTATATTTTGAAATACTTTTTAGAACTAAGTTCCTAAACTTTCCATATCTACGTAAATAAAACTCTTTTCCATCTTTAAATTTCACCATTATTTTCAATGAATCTATTCGTAAAAAAAGTTGTAATAATATTTTTTTATTTTAAAAAGTTTAAATGCCAGCTTTTTAAACATTCGGTTAAAGACTCTGTGAAATACTGGTTGTCGGTGTCTGTTAACAACCACAATAAAGTAAATCAAAATTGAAAAATGTATGTTTTTCCGTTTTCCCACTAAAAACCAATTACAAATTTTGCCCCATGTCAAATTTCCAAGACTAGTCTAAGAATTGGTGGAGGAGTTTGGTATGAAAAAAAACCTCAGGCATTTTTCACTTTTATAGAGTTATAGAAGATAGATATTTTCTTTTTATGAATCTCTTAATTCCATTAAACTGGATCTCATTTCTTAGAATGAAAAACTTAATTTTTAAGGACTTAAAATGAATCAATTTAATTTGTAAATGAAAATTACCCTCCACTTTCCAATTGACGTACTTGGTTGACAAATTCTGTTTGGATATTATGCTGCCAGTCTATGATTACAGTCATAAACGAACCCAGTTCACCCTCTTCATCCTGGAATTGAAACCAAAATTTAATATCAATTCAAATTACATTGTACCATAGAATGAACCCAATTAGAGTGTATAACTGTCAGATATTTGTTATTAGGGCTGTGACAGTATGCTTTTATTAAAGATAATTCTTGTTACTTGACTATTTTGTTTAATAAAAGCATATTGTCATAAGTTCAAATCCCAGTCAAAACCATTGCATTCACTTTCAGCTGTCTCGGGCAGGTGAGGCTCATTAACTTGGGAGAGTAACTCATCTAGGTGACGGGTATCACTGATTACAAAAGCCCAGGGTCGAACACATAAAAAAATGGCCTTGTGCCGAACTTGATTGGGTGCTCGACCAAGTAAATATAATATTCTCACAGTCCCAGTGATTATGCATAGGCACAAGGTATTTTATAAGCTGAATGAAATTCAGTCGAATTCTAAGAAACAAAGCCTCGGAAGAAAATATAGCAAAATATTTGAAATAAAGTTTTTATCTTAAATGAATTCATCAAGTGTTAATTAATAAAAAATCTCTTGTAACATTGAATGAAAATATGTTTCCCTTACCAACATAAAAAGACT
This sequence comes from Xipholeptos notoides, assembly GCA_036873565.1. Lineage (NCBI taxonomy): Eukaryota > Metazoa > Mollusca > Cephalopoda > Idiosepiidae > Xipholeptos > Xipholeptos notoides. Next base: position 6,742 of record JAYKTE010167458.1, on the reverse strand, counting down.
TTCATATTCTATGTTGGTTCCTGTTGATTGAAGTTGTTGAGTGGCAGCTTTCACCAAAAACGACCCATCTTCTTCGCTTGAAATCCCAAAGAACTGCACAAGGGCTTGGGTGAACTCCTCTCGGGTCAAGAAGCCTACGTCAGGTGGTTCTGCCAATTCATTTGTGGCTTTTCCTTTTTCTGCCGTGGGCTGTCTATTTTTTTCTGTTTCTTGCAACTTGTGAAGCAGATCTGATGCCATTTTTTGTCTTGCATGGTACACACTCTCATCAATCTGAAAAGTCCAAAAAGATAGCAACATGACCCACCACAATATGTTGTCGATCAAATCTATCAGCTCTAACAAAACAACTTCACTCCTACCTTTTTAAAGAGGGAAGGGCCTTCAGTATGTATACCCTCTATTGAACCAACATATCCTAATTGAATGCAAGGACTTTGAAACAAGATCCCAATATTACCAAGTGAACAACTTAAGCTTTTCAGCACCGTACAAATAGAAAATATTCCAAATTTTTCTTAAAACAATTGCCCTATACTGGAAAATCTAAAAAATAAAACCAAATAAACAATAGTTTACACTAAATAACTACCTCCATAAAGAACCCAAGAACAACCATTTACACCAAACAACACTTTTGCCACTAAATGGCCTAAAAAGTTGATGTGCCATTAAAAAAGCAAGGCAACCAATAAAACCACTTCATATGCCTCTAAGAATAATTAGTTTTCAATATTGGGAGAAATTCACTCCTTCCAATCTCTGAATATTTCTTATTGTAAATAGTGCAAAGGAGTTCAATCCAGTTCTGCATGTTTTGTAATTGTTTTTTTTTGTTTTTTAAAAAGATGACTTACATTGTCGTTGAGGATTTCCATAAAAAGGTTAATATTTTCATGATTTGGGGCTAACTTCTGGCAAGCAGAATTAAAAGTGTAAGCCCACTTCACCCTTTCATTGGGATCTGGGATATTTTCTTGTAAATAGTTGTGTAAAAATTCTACCAAGGGTTTCTGTTCCTAAAACAAAAATAAGGGTTGTCATTTTTACTATAAAAAGAAAACTTGATATTTTCATTCAACAATTGTTTTATTAAAGTCTTGAAAAGCTTTTAGTATTCTCAAAGAGCAGATTCGTTTCTTAATCTCTTAAAAATGAATGAATCAATACAATAAATACTGGAGGATTGTAAATCATGAGATATATCTACTTGCTTGAGCACAAGGCCAGTTTTACGTGCTCATTATGTCCCTGGGCTTTTGGAATCAGTGTTGAACTTTACATAGATGAGTTACTCTCATTACGTTGGCAGGTTACATCCACCCAGATATTTGTAATCCATGTTATCCTTACACCTAGATGAGTTACTCCCGAGTTAATCAGCCTAAAAGTGAAGGTGTTAACTAGGATTTGAACTCATGTATATACGTTTCAGAGTCTACGCTTTTATTACTGCTCCACTCTCGCTGCCTAAAAATTTAAAGTAATGGGAACTCTAGAAAGAATTGCCAAGATGGTTGATTGCTTCTTTTTCAAGTTCAGCTGTTCTAGAAACATGGAATCAATCTTTTTAAGAAAAACAACTTGGACTTTAAATAATTTCAATGTTAAAATACTAGTAAACAAGTCAAGTGTATTTAAAGGGAAAAAAAAGATTACTTACATCTTTTGCCCTCTTATCCCAAATATCAGATATCATTAGATAACAATCTCGAGTCAGCATTTGGTAGCCTTCTATTTTACCTTCATATCTTAAAAATCTGGGAACATCATCTTTCATACCCTGCCAAAAAATGGAATCTATTTTTAATATTTGAAACTTTTCAAACATTTATCACTCAAATGGCTATAAAGTTTTTTGGGGGTTTTTTAAATTAAAATATCAGCACTTTTCGAAATAAAAAAATATATATATATATATATATATTTCAGTTTCTCTTTATATAAACAACATTTTATGGCCTAATTTTTTTAAGTCCAAAGAGGGAAAATATTTGAGGGTTTGTTTGTACCTTTTAATCTAAATGAATTTTGTGTTCTCTTAGAATGTATATTTGTGTGTGCGTATGTTTTATTTCTAACCAAGGTTAAAACTTGATGTGTACTTCATGAACATAAACACATTCTTAAATCATTTTTCTTATTCTTTTTACAATAATGATTTTTTTTTAATTTCCAAGCAGTTTGATCATTCAACATCTTTTTTATCTGTAATTATGGTTAAGTGACATCAGCACTTAACTCTAACTGTAGGGGCCCTAACATTACTATGGCAGCTGTTTTTGATTAACACAGTGCAATGCTACTATGGACATAAAGGGTTTGAGCCAAATCAAATCTACATTAATTGGAAAGATTTAATAACATTTGTAGAAAATTGATTTTATTCTGCATTATTGTTTTAGCATTCCCACAGATGTCTGTTTTGAGAAATTTCATTGGACGTGGAGAAAATTAAGTTACAGAATTTTATGGAGAATCAATTCCATGCAACAATAAAGGAATTTTGAAAAAATACAAATCTATGAATTGACTTGTTGTTGATGGGGAAATAAAACTGGCTATTTTTGTAAAGTGCGGGTAGTTTGATGGTTTGTTTTATTTATAATCAAATAATTCATGAGCTTTGAATTAACACAAGAAAAGTAAAAACTGATTTGAAGAATCTTTTCTAAACTAAAAAGTAAACAATTTAATAAAAATGTGACTCAGTTGATTATTTGTCATGAAATTCTCTGGTTATTGCATAACAATTAGAAAAGCTTTAGGGGCTTTCAAGAAAAATGGCTTCTTGTTGCTTAACATTGGGAATGAAATATTGAGAGGCTGACTGAAAAATTGAAAGAAGCAAATTGAATGAATATAGAAAGAAACAAATTGATTTTCTATTAAGAAACATCTTTTTTCTTTTTGTTCTCTTGAAAAGAAAAGCCAGTAATTGTTACTTACCAAACCAGTATGAGATGTTATTTCGGCAGCAACGTTACTTATGATGGCTATGTTACTTCGATTCTGATCAATCATTTCATGTAAAATCTCCAAAAGACTTTGACTTGAAGCACTTGAAGACACTTCGTGCCAACTTGTCTGACCCCCATTGATGTAATCGATGCAATTATTCCAATGATCCCTGAACAACAAAAAATCAAATACAATATGATTACATTTTTTTTCGTTTATCAATTTTTCTTTCTATAAAAAAATGTGGTTTAATTGTGAATTGTAAGGTAGCCATTTTTTTTTTTTTTAAGATAAAGTGGTCCCAAGGACGTTATGAAAGTAAGAAAGCTTTTATAATTAAGAAAAACAAATAATTTAGTCCAAATGGTAACAAGTTCAAATGAAAATTCTGTTTTGGCAGGAGTAGTAGTAATTTCAGGCTATTAACAGTGATATCAATGATGATGATAATAGTCCGAATTCCTGTGGATAGAGTTGTCTGTTCGGCAGAGAAGTAAAAAAATAATTGAAAACCGGGGTGACAGTAGCAGATTATATATCGTTTGCATATATTCTCTTCTCTGATTGGTCCATCAGTATAAATAGAACTGCTCAATTGGACAGGAACGTGTCATACACATTCACAGCGATCTCTTCATTTTTACTGTTTATGCATCTATAGATTTAAAAAGTTGGGGAGGTCCATTGGGGTAGTGAATAGGCAATCAAACTTTGGATTCGTAATATGCGAGTTCAAATCCCAGTCATTACGTTTATGTTCACACTTGGACTAAAACTCTTAGGAAAAGTATGAATCCCCACATTCCCTCCAGCTATGGATTAAATAGTGCATTTTGCGTTGTAGAAAAAAAGAACGTTTATCGAAAAATGATTATCAGCATTAAATGATCTAAAAAGGTTGATATGCCATAAAACACAAACAATTAAGTCCTGCTTTATCTCTCCCATAATATGTGAAACCTGACAGATTACGATCAAATTGATTTTGCTGGTATTTTAGTCCCCAAAAGTTCCAAATCAGAACGTACATGGCTATTTCAGTTTTTTTCAGTTTCTCACACTCGATGTAATAAAAGTTCCGGTCTTCCGTCAACTTGGAATGAATGTTTAACAAATCACTGAAAAAACAAATTCAAAATAAAAATTTGATAAATGTTGAATAAAAATGAACTTTTATCAAAATCAAACTCTAAAATCAATTTTGCCATTTTTTTCCAATCTATGTATCAATAAAAGTGAAAAAGGTGTGTGTGAGGGTGATTTTTGCCTACCAAACCCTTATTTAAATTCTTGGTCTACAGTCTTGTAATTTGACATAAAGAATATTCAGACCTGGAGCCAACTTTTTAATTGATTTTTAGGTAGAAAATGTCGGTTTAGATATCTTTTTTTTCAATTTTAATAATTGAGAATATGGTTGTCAACAGACACAGATAGCCAGTATTTCACAGAAGAATAACTTTATATCAAGACTTCTTTGTTTGACTGATGAACATCATTATCAGTTACATCAATGTTAAATTCATAAACATCTAAATTTTGTTCCTCTGTCATTGCATTCTAACTCATCTTTTGTAAATTCTTCAAATTAATCCTTTGATTATTAAGAGTCAGGCTAAGGTTTAAAATGGACAACAACATTCTGAAATAGATATTTTTTAAAGTCTTGAACTTTTAATCTAATAAATTTATTAATATCAAATGTCTTTAGAGAAAATCTGCTAAAAACAATAGAGTTTGAATTTTAAAATAATATTTTGAAATATTTTGAATCCATTGTTAATCCTACCGGATAAAATAAAAAGATATTACCTTTTAAAAAAGATACACTTCTTTGGTAATTCAATTAATATTTTTTACTTAGGACTTTTAAAATATATTAGTGGTAGAAAATTTAAAAAATAAGTAAAAATTAATGTTCTTCAGTAATTCTCGAGTTAATATAGAAACCATTTATGAAATAGAAGTAGACAGCTTGAAACGCAATACAAAAAGATTGTCTGTTGGATTTATTTAATTCAAGTGAAATATCGATGTGTTTTATTGAACAATAATCCAAACCAGAAGGAAAAAAACTCTTTCTTACCTATGTTTACCTTTCAAGGCTATAAATTCATTCAGGATTTTCTGACGGTTTTCATTCAATGCCTGATTTTAAAGAATTAACAACAAAAAACTTGTCTGTCAGTTTTTAGATTAAATTAGTTAAAAACATCAAACCCCTTCGATAATTTAAAATATCTATACGATTCCCTGTGCCTTGATTGTTAAGTCTAGCTTTATTCACATGATGACTTATATCATGATTGTTATGCTCTAGGGCTTTCTAATATTTCTTGTGAAGCTTCGAACTCTTCATATCGAAATCTAAAATCCTTGTAGAAGTTTAAATTGAATGTTTTATTTGTCATTCTCTTTCTATTAATAATAATTAATATATAGATAATAATAATCAGACGTTAATGTTAATTTATGTTCAGTACAGTTAGTTATTGCTCTCTTCTGGTCAGAATTGAATTTGCATTTAGAATTGCATCAACTAAACATCTTTCTCAACCAAAATCATTAAATTTCTTCTTTTGAAATGAATAGTTGGGATGGGGTTCTTCGGTTTGAAGTCTTGAATTGAACATTTTTGGAAAGAGCTGAAAGTCAGAAATCAGCAAAAAAAAGCCCAGAAATTTGAAAGATTTTGTAGGGGACTAAAAATAGTGGACACCGAAAAGGGAGTAATCTGCCCCTGTTTGACCCTAGTGACCACTTCTTTCCTGGTCCCTGGCGGAGACAGACATGCCACCTCTACTCTCTCAATGAGAGGAGCCATTTTTAATTGCCACCTCGTGGTGAGCACCCGGACAATATCCACCCAGGCGGTGAGTTTATCAGACTCTTTTACTCTGTATTTTGTATCTTTATATTTGTCCATATGTGTAATAAATGTGTAGATGTATTTGGGCTCAGTTTTCCCTATGTTTTATTCCAGTTTTTCTGTTCGGTTTAGTGGCTTAACGTACATCGGTACTTAGGACCTTTAAACCAACAATTTGTAATTAATTTGTCAAGGGAAGTGGTAAAAAAAATTCCTTCCAAAGTGTGCCACAACCTAATTTAGAAATATAAAAAATGCTTACATGCAGTGATAAACCAGGAATACGCAACAAAATCTCAAATATTCATCTAATTTTGTGTATTGAATACTTTTTATCCTAGCAATTTCATACTTTTCTTTGTAAAATCTTTTTTAGAGTAATTATGTTGACTTTTTGAACAACATTATACTCGCCATGATAAAAGCTTTATATTGGTATAATTTTGTTTTGATTCTTTTTTTGCGAATGTGAGAAATAATAAAATATAAAAATATTCAGCATGTATCGAATACTTATTGTCTGATTGTCCCAATTGAATATATATATATATACTAGCAAATATACCTGCGCGTCAAGAAAAAAGGATGCTTGACCTTGAAAAATTGTGTGCACCATCATTAAGTGGGGGACCATCATAATGCCAGATTTAGTCAGGATCAGTCCAGTGGTTTAGGCTGTAGGAGAGTATATATACATAGGCTTAACCTTTGATCTTTGACCTTGACCTTGGAAAATGGTGTGCACAATCCATAAATGGGGGGTAATAATCATGCAAAGTTTGGTCATAATTGGTCCAGTGGTTTGGCCTGTAGGAGAGTATATATATATATATATATATATATATATATATATAGGCTTGACCTTTGACCTTAAAAAATTATGTGCATCATCCCTAAGTGGGGTACCATTAT
>JAYKTE010167347.1:0-12790 GCA_036873565.1 Xipholeptos notoides | reverse complement strand
ATGTGCGTATGTAATATATATACGTGTGTGTATATTGATGTATCCATTTCAATATAAGTATATATTTACGCACATGTGTGTGTATGTGTGTGTGTGTTTCATTTCCGTTGAATTTCGGCCAGACAAAGAGACGGCTGTTCTGCTTTGGGTAACGGTGTGTGTGTTCAAAACCTTGTCTCAATCATTAATCATAATCACCGCTTCATGTAAATTGTCACTAAACATATAAATATTTATGAATTAAATTCTAAAAAAGGGGAACCAAAAAGTTGTCTGTATATCAAGTTGGATATAAATTTAATAAAGAAATAGATAAATGACAATGTGTATGTAAAGTTAGTAAATAAATAAAAAAATAACAAGTGTTATTTATGGAGAGTTCATAAATGAATGAATGAATGAATAAATAAATAAATAAAACTATAATTTACTGTGTTTACTTTTTTGATCAGTTGTCTTTTAACAGCGTATCAAACTTTTCTGTGATTTAATACTGAGAACAAAATCTTTTAAAATAAAATCGTACTCCTGTCTGTCTGTCCACAATTTTATTAATATATACCAAAGGAACACGAAGCCATAATTTAATTTTCAGTTTAAAAAAGGCATTTCAAAGTTTACATCATACACTTACACACCATCACGTTAATTAATAATACTTATTCAAAAGAAATCTAAATCGAAAAGCTACCTAATTTACATATTATATTAAAAAAATGCTATTTCAATAAAATTTGCTCTTGGATATTTTTTTTTTTGGCGATAGAATTGTTTTAATATTCATATAAAACATTGTTCTGTTTAAGAATATTATCTAAATTTGATTTATTTGAATTATCTTTAAAAATCATTTGCCAAAGACGGCAACAATTCCGTTTAAAAACGGAAGTAAGCTTTATTCATTTAAAAGACAAACGAAAGATTAATTTTACGTTACATCTGTATATGTTTCAAACTTAACTCTGCAGAACGCGGCTCCCAACTGTTCACAGAAAGGCATATTACTATGAAGGTTTCCCCATCTTCAATATTACATCTGTACAAAAGGATCATCGGAGTAAGTTTGAGATATACTTCTAGTTTATTTAATAAACTTTTTTATCCTTAAAATATCAAGTAAATTGCCGTAAATGCTATGGTGTCTACTAAAAAGATAGAAAACGATTCTCACCATCATGCGCCTGAACGGAGAATAAAAATACAACAGCATCAATAAACTGAGAAATAGATTACAAAATGAACGATAGCAAGATAATTAAAGCCACAGCTTACAAAACTCAAATTAACAAGCCTCAACCTAAAAAACACAAATTAACAAGCCTCATCTCAAGGATATCATTGAATATGACAATGGAGATGAAAACACCAGCACAAAAACTCGAAAACAAATTATCAAGCCTCATCTCAAGGATACCAGTAAAGATAACTATGAATTAGGGAACAACAGTCCAACAACTCGAAACATAAATGATCAAGTCTCATCTCAAGGATTCTAGTAAAGATAACAATAAAAATGAATAAACAACCCGAAAACTCGCAAAATAGAATCCATAGAAAAATAATAGCTGTTTCAGTTGATACGCAAGACCAGATTTTATTGAAATGAGTAATCGAATTCTCAAAAATCCATTTCTTGATGGTCACTAGCTAAAGGATATGATTTTCAAGTTATAGGTGACGCGTAAAACTCCTCTGCGCCAGTTACGTAATACTTAGTAACCTGCATCATTTTTGCAATTAAAGAACATGGAATTTACAGTACGTACCATCATTAGGGTCCACTCTGCATGTCTATTCCAATTTTAGATAAGATATAAGAACCCCCATTTACCAGTCAAATAATAAAGATACTTAGTACACTGTCATTTTTGCCAGCAGAATAAATATAATTTAGAATTATTTATTATGTAATTTTTACAAGGAAGATTTACATGTCATGTAAGAAATGAATAATGGTCTACAGCGTTTATCTATTCAAATCTTAAGCGTAAAAACTATGCAATAAATATATTTTTTACTGTTTTTTTTTAAATCTGATAAAATAGCATTAAAATGAGTTCAATAAATACGGTCAGCCGTGTATATCTATTTGGATCTTTAATAACTTGTAAGAGACCTGTATACCAGTTATGTAATAAATATATATTGTACTCTGTGTCGTTTTTATAATCTTATAAAATAAAATGTCAAATCTGTGGCATTTTTTTGGTTCCACCTGCATAATCTTATAAAACAATATTAAAAATGAGTCCTGATATTTTGGTCCACCCTGTATAATATGAAAAGATAGCATTTTAAATGTATCTAATTATTTCAGCCCACTCTGTATAATCTGAGAATATATCATTTCAAACGAACCCCGTTATATTGGCCCATGTGTATTTAATATAAATATTTATTATTCTTGATCAGGAATATTAAAATCCTCCTGTTTTTTAGTATAAAAAATAGATCGACGAATATTTAAATAAAACCCAATAAACAGCTGTTTGTATATTTATTATGCTGGCTGGGGGTCTCATGCCTGTATTTGGCAATATATAATATAATATATAATACATATAGAAAATATCAAACCCCATCTGAATGATTCTGAAAAATAATGATAAATACTTATGAAGCACAAGTGATATTCAAAATGAAATAAAAAAAAGGAAAAAAGATGTTAACATGAGATTTCCTGAGGGAGAAAAGAATCAATGAAGTCCAAAGACTTTGACGATGAATTCTTTTGCTTGCCTTAAATCAACAACGACTTAGTGAGATTATGCCTTTGCAAATGCAGAAGAGTTTTCAGTGCGGATCAAATCGAAATGAATAGATAATCCTATCTGGACCTCGTATTTATTCCAATCAATTCTTTTTTAACATCATCATCATCATCATCATCATCATCATCATCATCATCATCATCATCATCATCATCATCATCATCATCAGAATCAGAATCAGAATCAGAATCATCATTATCATCATAATCCTCATCGTTATCATCATAATCCTCATCAGAATCATCATCATCGTTATCATCATAATCCTCATCAGAATCATCATCATCAGCAGCAACAGCAGCAGTAGTAGCAAAACACTGACACCTTTAAAGTAATCGTTATCACCATCAGCATCTGCACTAAGAACACCACCTAAAACCACCATCAAGTTCCTCCTCTTAAACACCATCATCATCAGCAGCAGAAACAGTAGCAGCACTAGCACAACCAACATCATTATTTTCATCATCATCATCATCATCATCATCATCGTCAACATCAAACACCACCACGACAACGACTAGGACTACGATGACGACTACCAACAACACCAGCACCACCATCATCCCAGCACCACCAGCACCCCAACACCAGCACCACCACTACCAACAACAACGACAATCACGACAGCAAGAACAACAATATCATCAACAACAATAACAACAACAACTAGAATAACAAAAATGGCCGGTTGTATGTTGTGCTATGTTCATAAATTGAACAAACTAATGGTTTTGTTCTATATTCCAGAGAGAAAATGTCTGTTTTTAGGTGGTATGTTTTTTAACCTGGAAAATCTTTTTAGCAGACAGGGAGTTTTATTTTTTTTAGGTAGTTTTAATTTATCGGAGAGGTATAACAATTTTGGTCCAAGAAAATTTCATTCTATATAAAAAACGACAAAAATATTTTACAAAAATTTCAAAAAACCTCATAAAATTTGTTTCTAATTCAATTTGTAATATTTTTCAGAATTGTTTTAAAAAGTACTTCCAACCCGTTTACGAATTAAACACTACAGGCAACTTCTAGTTTTGTAAATTGAAAGTTTTTTATTTCAAAATTTCACATAAGAAAATCTTTAAGCAAATAATTTCAACATGAGATTTTTTATAAAACTATTCTCTTTATTATGCACTGGTACCTTTTTTACTTTAAATTTATATTTTAAAATTTATCAGAAGTTTCTATGGGGTGTCCAAAAATGTCGATTTTACCTGAATTTGGATTATTTTTGAAATATTGACTGTGTTGAAAACGGATTGACTTCATCATTTTTGTCTACTGTGATTTATCATGAACATAAAACTGCGTTTTCTTTACTTGATCATCTCATATCAAGGACATGCTATCAACTTACCTGATATTTGTAAGCGACACTGGAGTGAAAAGCAAATATTCGTCTCAAAATTGTTTTACTTAAATCTTTGAATCTTTGTTTGTATTGGTCTCTCCATTAAGCAATGTCTTGTAATGGGCAATGTGTGGACATCGCAAAAATAAAACAAATTAAACCTTTGAAGTGAAAATTCAGTAATTTATCAATTAGTTTGGTCTGGCTACTAAATAAATTTAACAAACGAAAAATTTATTTAAAAAATTGCTCCCTCTATCAGGGTGAGGGACTAAACATCTCTATTGGCCTAGATTTTTAATTCTCTGGCAAGGTTAAAGAAAACAATTGCTCCCTCTATCAGGTTGAGGGACTAAACATCTCTATTGGCCTAGATTTTTAATTCTCTGGCAAGGTTAAAGAAAACAACGAATGCCATTAGTGCCCGAACATCATATTATAGGCTGTGAGCCTAAATATATATTGTCTAGATTATTAATTCTGTGATGTACACTTAGTGTGGCAGAGAACAAATAGATAAACGAAGCCTGTACCCCCCTGAACATCATACTATAGGCTGTGCACTTATAGACCTATATAACCAAATTTTTCATTCTGTAACCTAAATTTAGGGTGGGAGAAAAGAAATAGGTAAACGAATGCTAGTGCTCCCCTGAAAATAATACTTTAGACTGTGAGCCTAAAGGTCTATATTGTGTACATCGTTCGTTCTGTGACCTACACTGAAGGTGAAAAAAAAAATAGGCAACTGAATGACAATATTGCTCTGAACATCATCATATTTTCCCCAAGTGAAAGTGTTGCACATTTGTGAGAATTTAATAATACACACACACACACACACACACACACACACACACACACACACACACACACACACACACACACACACACACACACACATTTAATTATTTCTTAGTTTATTTTTCGGACTCTTGTCTTCATCCGAAATATTGTGAAGATAACAATGACAGGGATTAAGAGAGCATTCCGAAAATAGTTGTACAGTATAGATTTCATGTTTGACAATTAGAAAGGGTTTAAACAGAGTGCACGAGAGATTTGTATGATATTATGATATAAATTTTATATCTAGAATAAAAGCTAAAACAAATTGTTGTAATCATTTTTCCCCTTCACTAAAGTCAATATGCAACCTCAAGTTCCCAGATGCACTTTGGGGTCTGATCACAACAAGCACTAGGCGACACGGAACACTGCAGCCAGTTGAGGGAGAAGTAAGTGTGTTCTATCGCCAACCCTGTCACGTAATCATATAATCACATTCAGTTCCGTGGAACAGAAGGTATAAAATTACAGCTGTTGTTCAAGGATATTCATTGCGGATCTTCTCTCACCTTACCAAATTATATCGGCATTATTATTTCTTTTTCTCGTTTTACAAATAGACCAGTGAAACGTGAATTTAGTATTTATAATCCAATATCATTCATTCAATTCGAGTCATCGGTGACGTTCTGTTGTGACCCAAAAGGGTCACTCAGGAAGAATCGTACTCATATATTAGATAAATGAATATTGCATTAAGATAATACAGAATACAGAAAAAAATAGAAAGATCTAGTAGTTAATGCCAACATGTCGTACTACAACTGAGACTTTGAGTGTGGTACTTCTAGATATGTACGGGAACTTTTTACAGCTCACTAAAACCAAAATTGATGCATTGTAATTTAAACCATAAAACATGCCATTTAGCAAACAATTATGGAATTTCAATTTTTTCAAATTACTTTCTTTAGATGTCCTTCCGTATAAATACATTCTTGAAATCTGCTGTTGAGATCCCTTATTGACCCCGGCAACCTCACGACTGGGATAACTGTGAATTCCATTCTGAATTCTCTCTTTTAACTCCTTCTGCATTCTTGGTCAAGCCGTGTACATATTACTCTTGAGAAAAGAACTACAAACAGCCAAACTTGGCTTGTGCTTCAATTCACTTCAGTTCCCTAGATCACTAGATTTGCCCATTTGTGATTCGATTTATGTGTAAGGAAATACAAGCCAGATTTATCACTTTATGATTCTTTTCTTCCAGAACTATATTATTGTTTCTTAAAGGCATATTTAAAACTTTTAATTATTACAAGTAAAATATTTTCTTTACATCACACATGGTTTCATTTGATTGTTAAAAAAATTCCGTTTTTTCTATCAACCTATATATACAGTTCGGAGGATTTCATGTATGGTTATGGGCGAGTTCCTACAACACTTTCCCAATGGGAATGATTTAAAAAATGAATGCTACGGACACTTTTTGGACAATTTTGTATACGAACGCACGTATCACTATTTCCAATTTTGAATTGTTTATCTTTTCCTCCGCAGTTCCCCTAATGAATAAAGTAAATAGCTAATGGGTGTCATGAAATGTGTAAACATTCTCAATTGTTTAGAATTAGTTGTTGCTAAAAAGAGGGGAAATACTAATTTGATACAAAATTAATTCAGACAGATTTATTTAAAAAAATTCTGTTCGTTTTAAATACATTTTTATTAAATATTTTCGTCCCATTTTTTCATTAAATATTTCTTAAGTTGATTGGATTTTTACCTAAATGAATCTTAAATAGGTTCCCCATTAAGGACATGCATACGTAGATAGACATAAAATATTGACAACGTAGTTTGGGTTCTGTAGTCATGAAACTTTGGAACAATTCTTTCAATGGTAGGCTGTAAAAGTATGTAAAATTTCTTTTAAATTGGATCATACAAACAGATACACACAAAAACGTATAAACTCACACAGTGACAAGTAAAAACACATATACTCAGACAGGCAAACAAGCAGAAGTTAAACTGTACAAACACACAGAGGGACACGTACAAACACAAAAACACACACACACACGTTAAAACACACAAAGACGTACAAAACATACAAACACAGTCACGCATGTACATACACATACACACATCACTAGATATATTAGTAATTAGTAGAATAGCCCAGCTTTTTCCACGCCACTCAAAAGGTTTTGTGTATGGTGAAATAAAGTTATAATTAAATGCAAAATCGTTCATAATTCATAAAATTATACCAAACAGCTGTTTTGATCTTTTGGATCTTCTCAGGCACACACAATGTTGTAAGCCCAAGTAGAAACCTGTAGACCACGTTGTCAGAAAGAAAGGTTCCACCGATTGGCCCACGACACAGTTATGCGTTAATAATAGCAATTTTTAGGATTTTCCTCTTAACTGTAGTTGTACTCTTTCGTTTAGAAGCTGGTGTTTTATTATCGATTTTCGATACTTATCTGGGTTGATCTGTGTTCCGAAACAACATCTATGTAAGAACACTCCAACACGCTTAACGTAGAACTGGGTACATTTTAAAGAAAGTCGACCTCAGCGTTTCAGAGTTGATAAGGGACGAACTCACGCACAGACACACACAGAGACACGCTCATGAACACACAAAGTTCTATTTATAATATATGTAAGATTTTCAACTTATATATCCAATCTTTTGGTATATTATCTTTGTCATGTGTATCTAATGCAACACGCACATGATTGGAGAAGCACTTATAAGTCAAGTTTCTAATGTTTTTCAGTGCTATCTTGTATTTTTTCCTTCACTGTGTTTGCATTGTTGGCCAATAGACAAACATTGCAAGACACGAAAATATATTTTATTCCCTCCAAAACAAATAAACATAATGGCCCATTAGCTTAATGAATACCTACGCGTGTAAACAACAGGATATAACGGGTGAAATGGGTCCATTGGTCTCTTTTTTTTAAACACATAACATGCTAATAGTTTGCAGAGACAGTAGTGATTGTAGGAGATAGATGGTAAATGGAAGCTTTATAATCGTGGGAAATAAAGTAAAATAAAATAAAATTAAACGCCTACGGGCTGTCTGTTTTAGCTATAGTTTAGCATTTAGATTATTTTAATATGACGCCCATCAATGGCACCTATTAGGGGAATTTGGAAACAAAACCAAGAATGCTTCACACAAAATGTGTATGAAAATGAAAATGGAGTAAATAATAGATGTAAAATATCAGGATGGAGATTTATTTCGAAAAACGCCGAGACTTGTTTCTATATAGAAACTTTCATTTAAATATTTCATTTAAGGATGATATGGATGCTTCACATAGAATATATTTTCAAACTAAGATAATTTTTGTCATTTCCTAAAATGGGCCTCCACTCCACAAAAAGATTGCCAAGGAATTCAGGATTTGTTTATCATTAGATAAATTTTGATAATTATTTTTATTCTGGTTATTCAGACTTCTACTCCCATCTTCATTGTTTTTACTGACTGAATTTATCAAATGTCTTTATCAAAGATATTCAGATTTCTCTTCCTCTCAGTGTTATCTTCCCAAGGCTTCAGGTGATATGCCATTCGACTTTGTTTAATTCGAGTTATACCACAATATAATTACTTACACGAGCCAATACGTATTGTACATGCATTTAATAATATAGGATGCGGACTCTTAGTTTTATATCAATGTAGATGTTTCATTCTGTGACCAGCACTTGGGATGGAAGAAAAAAAAGAGGTGAACGAATGCCTTTACCCTCCAGAACATCATGCTATTTTCCCCAAGTGCAGATGCTGCACATTTGTGAAAATTTGATAATAGCAACACACTCTTTATTAAAACTGTCATTGATGACGTCAAAGTTAAAATTAATTGACTTTGAGGTGGAAAGATAGCTGCCAAAGGGGAAAAATTTAGAAATACCAAAAGCACAAATCAAAATAAACGCAAAAGTAAACATCAAAGCATTCAGACCACCAACATTCGCATAAGTGCGTTGCTACTTTTCTGTATAACTTAGTAGCAAGTCTTTGGCGCCCGGACAATCATTCTAGTAGATAATAAAGACTTTGCTTACAAATATTCCAATTATTAAAATTGAATTTGAATATTTCTAGCGGGAAATTTAAATCTCTTTACTAATTTCTACACCAAGATGAACCATTAAAATTCATATGATCTTAGTAGTGTTAAAATAGAGTTATTCTAATTTAGATTAGCGGTTGAAGTTTAAGAGGCCTGTAATTTAGAAATAATTAAATGTCATTAAAAGGTTGACATTTCAAAATCACCATATTTTAAAAGAAAACTAAAATAGAAAGAAAGACATATTTAGAATGCGTAAAACTAACACGAATAATCTCAGACGTAAAAATGGTAAAGAAAAACAGAACGTCAAAGAACAAAGTAAATTATTCAAAGACAATACGCTTCGACATTCAAAAAGTCTTCTTGTATTTAGTTATTAAAAGATTAAATTTTCTATTTTTTCAAAAGCGTGTTTGTCACTCCATCATCTCATATGTGTTATCAGTGTTTTCCTTCAATGAATAAATAAAAAAGATTACGCCTACTAGAAATAATCACACAACTTCTCTTGTTTATTCAATAGTTTATACTTAAGATAGTTTAAAAGTGGAACAACATCTTAAGCTGACAAAATTTCAGTATAAGCATCGAATTGGCAGTGAAATTCTCTCTAACCTCGTTTTGGTTTTGAAAATAATTTCAAAGCTTGTTGATTTTATTTTTTGTTTTATTGGTCGAGCAAACAACCTATCAGACACAAGGCCCCTTTTAATCTCCTTGTTTCGTAGATTGCTCTATCACAGGCTCTAAAGATGGCCAATCTCTAGCCCTTCAGTATTCTTTATTTATGGTACCTCAGTCACCTGGCAATGAACTTGGTTCTTTTTAAATCAATAGGCACGGTGATGATTGGGGGTAGGCGGCCTTATGGAATATAATTTGACAGGCCAACTCGGTACTCCGAAAATGCAGGCAGTTTAAAAGCGTGTTTGTCAGTCCATTGAGATAGTAGAACAAATATGGTAGAACACAACATATTGGATACAAGGCCACTTTAGCGTTCTAATTTGGTAGATTGCCTCTCAAAGGCTAAAAAAAAAGCAGTGTCTCACCCTTCAAAAGTTATTAATTAATCTGGCCTTTCTTTGTTAAATCGAAATAAAGCTGTTGTTCTGTACAATTTCCACCCATATCATATCTGAGGTCTTCTTAAGATCTGAGAAGAATTTTAGTGGAGCCTTGTATAAACTTTATTCAAGGAATCTACGGGATGAGGCTCGATAATTTGCAAAATTATTATGCAAACTATTGTCTTTACCTTTGTTAAATTCTCTTGCAAATTGGTTATCAAAATCCTTGAGATGAGGCTTGATAAATCCTATAGATATTATAAGGACTATAGTTCTCATCTTTATTTTCGTTAAATTAACTTGGAAATTTTTTTTCGGGATCCTTGAGATGAGTCTTGACAAATTGTATATTTATTATGTGGACTACAGTCCTAACCTTTATGTTTGTTACATTTACTATCCTTGAGATTAGGCTTAAACACTTGTTCATTTATTTTTTAGACTGTATCCTTATCTTCATATTTGTTAAATTCACTTGATAAATTGTTTCTATGAATCCTTGTAATGAGGTTTGATGATTTGTATATATATTATGAAGATTACAGTCTGTAACGTAGTAAATAATGAGGATTAATAATCCGTTGAAATTCACAGTTTAAAATCGGTTCTAGATAAAACGTATGGTCAGTGAAGGTTGATATACCATCAAATTCAGTAACTGAGAGTCTTATGATACTTATGAGAAGCAAATGATTGCATCAGACTTTAGAAATAAAAATTGAACGAGTACATACAATGTTTTTTCATATCTAAAAGTTTTGTTTTTGGCTATAAAGGATCAAAGTTAGTGACTAAAAAGAACATCCAAAAGCTTTGACAGGACATTTGGTCATGTCTAGGGAGACAATATTGCATTTTTCAAAACAAGGCCAGTCAGTAAGTTTTGGAAAAATAGTATTATTTGGTCTGCCGATCCTCACTCTTTTGAAAATGTGAATTATGACAGATTTGACAAAATACATGGTTTCATCGTCAGGGGTTAAAAATCTATATAATTGTATCATTTCATGCCAAACAGTTGTAGATTGGTGCTTTTTTAAAGCAGTGTGTGTGTAGGGGTTTAAATACTCAAAAATAAGATCTACGAAATGTTTAGTTTTGGAAGTGATCAAAAACTCATTATTGACCTTGCACTTATAATGTCATTATGAAAGAAAACCTGAAAGGGTGAGGTGGATAAGATAAAATACTGTCTAATCAAATGAAACTTTTTCGGCGAATTTATTATTTAAGCAAGGGCTTGCCGGCCCAATTGGGGCAGATAACTTTTGGATTTCAAAGAGTGCAGTAGAATCCATACTGGTTAGTGTCTTGACAACCAAATTCCTCACCCACCATTTACCAGACCCACTTCAACTTACCAGCATTTCGTACCCTGCAAGACTATTTTCTTATAAACACATTTCAACATTACTCGATTAGAGAAAAGAGTATATATCTACTATTGTAAATAAACCTGCATTTTAAAAATTTATTTACGTGTTGAAATTCTTATGTTTTAATGACATAAGATAAGTGTACCACGGCACTTCATCATTAGTGCTGTGAAACACAACGATCAATGGGGCAAGAACAAAGACGATAGACAATCAGAACGATAATCTATATCAGCATTGTACCGGCAACTATCGACTAGATCATTAGTGGTAGCAATTCACTAGGACAGAGAGAAAACAGTGTTTTGTCAAAGTGGGACAGCCCTGGGCAGCCTAATAAGGGAAGACCAAGCGAGTTTGAACACTAGTCAATCAGTAAAGAGTCCTGCCTGGCGTATCGACTGTATCGACGATTGATCTAAGATACACGGACGGTGAAGGTGTATTAGTCCTCAACTTTATATTTGTTAAATTTACTTGATATTGGGAATATACTTATGTTTATTATGAAAACAGTAGTTCTAAATTTTGTATTTGTTACATTCACTAGGCTTTTTCCAATTTATCATTTGGCATTCTTCAGTACAGATTTGATTAACAATATGAACAGAAAACATAAAACTAAAGGATAACTGGTCAAAACGATGTAAATTTATCAAATACAAATATGAAGATTATTCCCTACATAATAAATATAAAAAGTGTTTTTTTCCTACAATAAATCAAATATTTACTTATTCAGACAAACCAATTTAAAAGTCAAGAATAGAAATATGTATACCCACTTTTACGTATCAGTAAATTTTTTATAGGGCTAGTTAGTTGTTATTACTACTGTACTGAAATCATAATATCAACGTCATCATCATAATCATCATCATCACCATTCTTCTTCTTCTTCTTCTTCTTCTTATTATTATTATTATTATTATTATCATCAATAATTCATCTTTTGTGTCAGCCAAAGTCATAATAATCATTATTCACGGTTGCTTCAAGGCTCAATAAAAACCAATATTCAGTCTTTCTGTCTTTCTATCTTTCTATCTTTAGTTTATCCCTCTTTATTTTTTCTTTTCTTTAGTACACTCATATTTTTTTTTAACTTTCTTTTTTCGTTCTTTTGTTAATTCTTGCTTTCTCTTTATGTATTCATCTTTCTTATTTTCTTTATCCCTTTTATCTTTTTACCCCCCTCTCTCTATATATATCTATCATATTTTCTTTCTCTCCATCTATATTACTTTCCTCTCATTTTTGCCTTTCTTACTTTCTAACTATCTATCTATCTATCTATATATCTAT
>JAYKTE010167236.1:0-12791 GCA_036873565.1 Xipholeptos notoides | reverse complement strand
TATATATATATATTAAAGTGATTAAACTGTTTTGAATAACATTTTAGACGTTCTATACACATCTGTTTTATTCTAATTTGAACTCATCAGTAGATCACGCCTAGAATTGAACCTTCAAAATAAATTAATATAATTCAATTATCTGCAAGAGAAACAAATGTTAATTTACCGAAACATGCACTTTCATTGCACTAATCTTGTTGCAGTAATCTTAATCTGTGCACATTTCAGATCGTGTTAAATGGAACTTCTAAACATGATGAATTCGGTTGAATATGCCAACGCTTTATTTTATTATTTTTTTAGTGGGGGAATTCTCCACAGAAACAAGTCTTAAATCAAATTTTCTGACGACGCTGTCTAAACTTTATTAAAAGCGAAAGATAAATTGGTTTAACACTTTTTATTATCCCAACGAATATCGAAAATAAAATCTATGGCGAATGTAATTCAATTTTTTGTTATTTTATTATTTTCTTACATCCAATTTTCGTGTCCAGGGCTAATTAATGATTGTCGGTTTTAATAATATGATACAGGCAGGATTTGATATTCGTGGCAGGGTCGCTTCTGCCTTCCAAAGAACAAATTCTGTCGATTACAAAACTCAACAAATCTGTCTTTAAAATGCATGTAGACTAACACCTTTACATACGATTGAGGAATCGAGAAATCTATCATACGACATGGATACTTTGCAGCTTGTTTGCTATGCATAATAATTTACGACTGGGTAATAAATAATAAAAATACCTTTGTATTGATAATTGTTTTATAATTTACTTTTTTTTTACATATCTAATATTTTACAGTGTGTTTATGTTGGTTTTAAATGAGTAATTATCTATCTATTAAGAAGTTATGGTAGATTTTCGGACTGTGAAAGGAATTTTAAAAGTTTTACATTTATGTCTATCCAACATACATCCGAGGTACATCCCGGAATGTATCAAATGGTTTAGGTTGTATTCCTTTAGGAATACTTGATCCAATATACGATAATTTGAATCAGGACGTAGATCCTGAAATTAACTAAAACTGTTTACCTTTATTCCTATAGGAACGCCTGATCCAACATACGAGTAATTTATTATACGACATAGATCCCAGAACAAATTAATTTCTTATGTAGAAGTGATACTCTATATGAAGAAATTGGATGAAGTTTTACAAAATGAAGAAATCATCAAAATGATAAGATTTAAATTTATAAATGACCTTAACCTATTTTTTCTTACACCTCCTTTCAGCACTGAATTTATCTACCCATTACATAATTTAATAATCGATAACAACTTGCAATTAAACTTTAATTTTGTTTTATTTCCACTGAATACTTAGTTAATCTACCCATTATTTTACTTAATAATTGAAAACAACCTATATACAATTTTAATCTATCTTTCTTACGATCTCCCTAAATACTGGGTAGTAAGGGTGGCGTAGTGGTAAAAGCTTGAACTCTAGAATCGTATTACATGAGTTCAAATCCCAGTCAAAACCATAATATTCAATTTCAGCAAAGTCAGGAGAGTATCTCATCTAGGTGTAAGGATAACAGTGATTCCAAAAACCCAAATGGATGAGAATAACTCATCTGATTACAAAAGCCCAGGGTTTAAAGGGCCCGAAAAACGGGCCTTGTGCATAACTTGAGTTGATGCTCCACCAAGTAGATATATTCTCTAAATACTTGAACGTAGGAGGATAGGACCTGTCAATTCAATGAAGGTAACTCATCTAGCTGAAGGGAAACACTGATTACTAAATCCCAGGGATATAATGAGCGCGTAAAACTGACCTTGTGCCTAACTTTGGTTTGTGCCCGACCAAGTAGATATATTCTCTGAATAATTAGTTGATCTACTCAATATTTAGTTTAATAGTCGGAAACAACCTATAAATTTTTTTTAAGTATTTTTCTTTCAATTCCTCTAAATGCTTAGATGATCTACTGAATGTTTAATATAGTGATCGAAACCAACCCGTCAATAACTTTAATCTATTTTTCTTACAATTCCTCTAAAGACGTAGTTTATCTATTCAATGTGTACTTTAATAATCGAAAACAACCTATAAAAAATGTCGAACATTTTTTCTTACAATTCCTCTAAATGCTTATCTACTGAATGTTTAATTTAGTGATGGAAAACAATCTATAAACAACTTTAGACAATTTGTCGTCAAATCCGCTAAATACTTAGTTGACCTCAACGTTTAGTTTAGTTTAGTAATCAAAAACAACGTATATACAATTTTTAACTATTTTTCTTACAATTCCTCTAAAAACTCATCTAGGTATGAGGATAACACTGATTCTAAAATCCCGGGTGGGTGAGAGCCATCAACTCAATAAGAGTAACTCATCTAGGTGATGAGCAACACTGACTGCAAAATCCCAGGAATATAATACGCAAGTAAAATTGGCCTCGTGCCTAAGTTGGGTTTGTGCTCGACCAAGTAGATATAACATCTAAATATTTAGTTGATCAACTCAATGTTTAATTTAATAATCGACGACAAGCTACAAACCACTTTAACCTATTTTCTGTTCCTTTCCTCTAAATACTTAGTTGATATATCCAATACCATCACATAGAATAGTTATTTATACCAATTCTAAACAAAACCAGGCATTAGATAGAAAAGGTTCAAATCTTATAAAAATCAAATATTGTGTCTTGAATGAACCAATTCCAAATTCAAGTAAATTTGATAAAATAAATTCATTAAACTGACATGAAAGTGTTTGTTTGTCTGTGGCAATTCGCCGAAACATCTCTTTATCTGAACATAATTGTAAAGATGCCTAAAAATAATATCATGCTTATAAAATAATGCTTTATGGTTTTTATATCAGCTTATGGATTTGGAAAATGATCATATATTCGTCAAGCTATATTGAATAGTACTTAAAGATGTAAGGATTTCTATGTGGAGCATTTGAAGTTAACTACATAATAATATTAACTGGAAGTTTCTATCTCCATTTTAAACATCAAGCATTATAGTTTTTCCTCGCTAGAGAGATTTTACGGCCTTTATTTTTTATTTCATCTATTTTCAAGAAGAGTTCAAATTGTTCTCTCCACCTTCATAATTAAAATTGAGTCAACATTGGTTTTTCCAACTGGTGAAGGAAAATTTTCTCTAACATTTGTATGTTTTATTATAAAAAATAATGATACAATTATTTTCATTTTAAATATGTAAATATGATGCCTTTTTGTTTATTGTGCCAATTTCTGGTCAAAACATTGTGAAATAAGATAATCCGACACATTTGTATGTTCTATTAACAACAAATTAAAACAATGATTAGGGTTTTGACATGCTTTCATTAAAAAATGTTCTTGTCACAGCCCTAGAATATCTTTTAATAAAAATGTATAGCCACAGCCCTACTAATAACTAGATAATTAAAAAAATAGTCAAATAACGAAGATAATATTATTTAATAAAAGCTTAATATCACAGCCTTAGTAATGATACAATTATTTTAATTTTCGAAATGTAAATATGACAACATTTTGCTTTATATGCTATTTCTTATTTGATAGAGTGTGAAACCAAATATCCCCATACTTTGTATGATGAATAATAGCAAACCAAAATAAATATTATTAAATCTATTATTATATTCTAAATGTCCATAAGATGCCCTAGTGTTTAATGATTACATTATTTATTTACTACAGCAGTAAATATATGTATATAATATATCTTAATGTGATATATATGTTAACTTCTGTCCAAGTTATTGGAACACCCTATACTATGGAAATGTAGAGAACTGTTCTTATTTTAAATAGATATGAAGGTGTATAAGAAGAAAAAAAAAAGAAAGGAAAAGAGGTCCCTTTGTGAAAAAAGGTTGAGAACCATTAGTATATACCGACAAATAAGATGATAAATCGTGTTGTTTTTCTTTTCTTTGGCGTTGGTAGTCTTCTATTGAAGCTGAAGACGAGAGAGTAGCGAGAGGGCAAATCTATTTCAAACCTACTCGAGAATTTATCTCTTTTCAGATGTTCCTCCGTTGGACTTGTGTCCGTTGAACGGAATTCCTGTGTTTTCAATAGCGTTTGTGCTTTTGTTTACTCTAAGATATATCATTGATTCGAGAAATATCGATTGCCAAATATTCAAGACTTGCGATTTTAAACGCGTAAAATGTATTTTCTATGCCAAAAATAAGAACGTCTTATATTTGGGAGTTTTCTTTGTGTTATGGTGGACTTACCTACCCTTATGATAATGAAATATTTCCTTCTACAAATAAAAAATTAGGTAGTGACTATAAGAAAAAAGAAAAATATTATTTTCTTGGCAGCTCTCCCTGCTGTAATACTCCAGGTGTATTTGCTAAAAAAAAGATACTAGAGAGTGAGTCTTCTTTTGACAGTCCACCACCCCGCTGTACAACTATTCTATATGTGTTCTTGATAAAACTATGGTCTACCCAAACTTTGTGATACGTTTCTATTTATTTTTTTTTTTTTTCAGTTTGTATTATTTCGTTTCCTTACGCTAATGATTGTTATAGTGAACTTACTAAGCGTATAAAAATGAAATCTTCCCCTTTATAAATAGAAATCGAAGAAGAGACTGGAAGAAGCAGACATTGTTTTCTTGACAGCTTTATCTGTTGTAACACTATTATTTTTACATGTGTTTTTGCTAAAACTATGGTCTACTCAGACTTTGTGATACGTGCCTAATATTGACAATTATATCCCCGAATTATCATCAAAATTGTGGTGACCAGGAGTGTGAACATATTCTAAACATTCCAGTGTCGAGGGTTCAAACACTTCCACCACACTTGGTTATCGATTACCGATTATTGTTCTCAGTTTTATTATTATAATCGATCGAAACGTTATAAAGTAACAATAGTAAATATGGGGACAATAATTATATAATTTGAACCACAAATTGTCAAGCTTTTGAAAGATTCAGATATGAAGAAATCAATAATAATGATGGAGACAACAGTCCGAAGCTTTTACTGAAGGATTCCAAAGTGGAGATAACAATAATAAAGATGAAGACAATAGTCAGCAAATTCGATCCACAAATTATCAAACTTTATCTGAAAGATTCTGAAAAACATGCTGTGCTTGATATTTTCTGAAATATTCCAATTAAAAAAGTTGGCACATATTCTGCACAATTGTCTTATGCGGCTGATACATAGTTTAGATCTCAATTATAATATACATTTTTATCTTTATTTTTCAGTTTGTAAAAAAGACACTGAAGACTCGGTATGTTTGTTTGTTTTGGTTATGACAAAGAATAATTTTGATAAACGATCTATGTAAATATTTAGTATTTGATAACATCATAGGCTTTATTTAATCAAAAGCAGGGAGTGAATGTGTGTATTCATAACATAATCCCAGAAATTTTATCTCAAATGTATACGAAATGCAGGGACTTGGATTTGAACTAACGTTTAATGATTCCAAAATACGAGTTCCTATCCACTGTCAGAAGTGGACTTTTCTAGTATGTATATCTATTACATAACTACTCATTTTTTCGGCATTCACGAAGTAAAAATATTCTAATGAGATGAACAATGCAGATTTAACCTTCCTGCATATATTTTCTATGTGAAAAAATATGACTGATGATGCAATTTTTTTAAAACACGAGATATCATGTACTTGAGTAATAAATGTGTTAAAATTCAATAGATAGTTTGAATGATAACTAAATGAAAGATGCAGCGGACTTTAGGGTAGAACACAGCCAGTGTTCTGCAATTATTGATGGCAACAAAACATTGTTTAAAATAGTTCTATGAAATTAAAAGTGTTCTTAAAATTGGCCGTTGGCCATATTTATGAAATTGTCATTTTTTTAATGGGTTTGATATTAAAATGAATAACATAACTGATTTAATATGACTTGATATGATTAAATTGTGTCATTGTATGTTTTAAATCGCCTAGAGCAGCTCTATTTGTATTCGGTTATGTTTTGCTTTCCAGGAACGCAAATCGGCTTGAAAATACAATTTTCAAACAATCATTTTATAAAACTTGTGAATTATCTAAAAATTATCTTAGCAAAAATCAATTACAAATCCTCTTTACGGTATTTGACAGCGAAGGTAGAGCAGATGTAAAAGCTTGGACTTTGGAACTATATTATACGAGTTCAAATCCTAGTCAAAACCATCAGATTCACATTCCGCTGCCTCACGTAGATGAGGCTCATTAACTTGGGAGAGTAACTCATGTAAGGATTCCAAAATTCCGTGTGGACCAAACCCGTCAACTCAATGACGGCATATCAGCACTGATTGCAAAAGTCCAGGGATATAATGAGGACGTAAAACTGGCCTTCTGTTTAAGACCCCAAGTCGCTAGTTTTTGTGCTTTTTTTCTTTCGCATGGCTGAGCGGCACTCCGTGACTGGGATGTCTAGAACGTTGTCCGAATCTTCGGAACCTTCACCTCTACAGCCTTTGTCTCTGCTGTCTCGTGTCCTTCTATATCCATCAACTCTATCGAATTTATTTTTGCTAATTCTCGTATCCTACCTATGGGACAACACCTTATTAATTTAATTGTTTGGTCAGTTCTATTTTCAATAATAATCGGAATTCTGCGAGAATCATCTGCTGTGACCGGTCACAGATATTTCATTTAATCTTCCGAAAAATCCGGAATTTATACCGAATTTTGTACTGTTTCCCAGTTCCTTTTACTCTAAATCTACCATGGCACGTATAGGTATGATGTGGTTCCAGTACTACTGCGTTCCCTAACCTGACCAGGGAAGGAATGGGTTTATTATCGTACAACCTTAAATATTCATTCTTAAACTTCAGAGCATCAATATCATAATAAATTCTGACGTGATTTTTCCTTAACCAATCACCTACCAGAATAATTTTTTTTGTTCAAATTCTCCACGACACCAAAATCATGATGAGAAGTTTTACCTTAAACTTAAACGATTTGTTCCCCTTCACTCTTAAGTGGGAACCATTTGCTGTCTGCAGGTTATGGTTTTTTTAGTAAGTTATTTATTGATTTGAAAACCCTACGATGTATCCGTGATACTTCGGCTCCACTAATCTGAAGATTTTATTGCCTAGAGTGACGCTAATCATATCTGGAGAGCTGCCTAACACTAATAAGTGTATCGGGGTCGTTTTATGCGCTCGCACTCGCAGCCCTCGATGATGAGTGAGCGCCTGGCTTTCCCCGGCTCCTTTCGCTTGCAGCCCCTGGCTAAGTTCCCCTTTACGTGACAATTCCAGCAACGCTTTTTCTTTGGTTTCCGTATCTCAACCTGCCTATTTTTATTTGGCGGCGGTGGCAGGCGCCTGCGTTTCATTCGCGCATGTTAAACCCCCATGGATTCTGGATATGTTCTATCTATGCGCGGGCAGATTTCTACCCTATCTCTAAATATTTTCTCAGTCCTAGCGATGCCATAAGACTCGTCTAAACGACTCGGATCTTTTCTCATGACCGATAGTTTAATATTACTGTCACTCAACCCTTCCACGAAGAAGTTCTTCACTTGGGTTATAACGAAAGGGCGCAGTCTGTCTCCAACATTATAAGCTCTATCGGCCAAATACAAGACCCTCTCATCATATGCCCCCTGTCTTTCGTTATAGTCTTGCTTAATCATGATTAGGTACTTGTGGGGACGAGACTCTCTTCTAAAATGTTTATCCAAGTGTTCCTTTATTTATGTCCATTTTATTTGAGGGTCGTTCGACACTAATCGTTGTACTATACTTCCAACAGTACCCTCCGTCCGTAATAGTGCCGCCCTGTGTTTGTCTTCCACTGCAGCCCATGCGGCTAAAAATAATCTCTCTATATCGTGCAACCACCCCTGATATAAAAGCTTATCATGCTTATCTCCTAAGCTACGTATATTTTTTATGTGGGTGTTGGTCCTTAACGAAGAAGAAACATTTTGGATAGCGCTACCAATCTCCCCAGAAAAACTCTGAAGAATGTGTGAGACGAACTCTTCCTGGTACATATGTAATATGTTTTTTTAAACTAAACTAAATTACAATAAATATAGATCCCTAACTAAACTCGCACACAAATGACTCGACAGAGAATCGTATGAAAAGAACGAAAATAAATCGAAACTGAAGAGGTAAAGGTGAAAATATGTTTTCAGTAATCACGGATTCTTCTTCGGAATTGTCTTTTCTTTTCCCAGGCTTTTCCTTCCGTTTTGTGGACTGCTTGTGTGTTTGTTTTTCTTTGCGAACATTGTTCAATAAATTCTTGATTTTTTGTGTATGTAGCAACCCAGTCGTCATTTATTCCAATGTTTTATGTTTCCACTAAGTAGTAAATTGAATAACCAGCAGTTAATATATAAGTTTATTCAGTCATAAGTAATGGATAAGTCCAAAGTATTAAAAGACCTAAGTCATAAAAGTTCCAATATATTGAATTCCGATGTCTTGGAGTTCTATTGTTTCAGAAAACTAAAGTCTGCGAGTAGAGTGATGTAACTTCGGAAGTCATTAAATTTCAGTCTCTCAATGGACGACGAAACGCATTTGACTCTCATTTGTAAAGGTATAATTAGTTGCTTTGTTCGGAAATAATCAGAAGAAATAAAAACGAAATCAAATCCGCAATCCACGGCCATTACGAAATTCCTCTTGATTTAATGCAATCAATGGAAAAAGAAAGTTTTGATTGCAATCTAAATTAGCAAAAAAAAAAGAAAAGAATTTCCAGATTAATTCTTTTGTTTGTCATCGGTTCACGTTTAGTAACCATGATATTGTGTATCGATAGAAAAATCACCTGAAAGATACGCACAGTTCTTAAAATCATTGCACACTCTATAATTATACATGCTTTTATAGCATATAAATTTTAAACTATTATCCGCATCTAAGAATTCATTTCTTGACAACAATAATATGGATGTCGATAATAGTATAAAAACTCCCTCAACTAATTGAAAAGTCTCATCTCAAGGATTCCAAAAGTGAATTTAATACTAATGATTTGGATAATAGTCCGAAAAGTCGATCAACAAATTGTTAAGTCTCATCTCCGAGTTTCCGAAAAGTGAAGATAATAATAATAAAGATTAGGACAATAACATTTTTGGAGAATCCGTTGAGATAAGGCTTCATAATCTATGTATTAATTTTGGGCGGACTGTTGTTAACATCTTCATAGCTTTTGTTTCACAACGTTTCTGCAAACTCATCCTCTGGAGTTCTTTAGGTGATTAACTGCGACATCAATAGGAATGCTGATTCTTGTAACCGTATTCCAAGTAATTACTGCTTTACATAGTTATTGTCTAACGCAGCCGGTTTTGCCAACTAATCCTAGGAATTGAAACCGGCATCTTCTCAGACCATGAAACCGAATTTAAGCCGCTATCTTCAGAAAATGAAACTGAATTGAAACCGCTATCTTTAAACAATGATCACCTGGAACCGTAGATACTCAACACTTCTATCCAGTGCGCTATCGGCCACCGACCATGAACGGCGATCATAAATATGTATTTTATAGTTTTATAAATCCAATTATTTCTTCTTATCTGATTTTCCATGGAAGGCAATAATTACTAGGGATATGGTTACAAGACTCAGCATTTCTACCCGGTGTTGCGGGTAATTACCTGAAGAAATCTAGAGGATAAGTTAGCTGAAATATGTTGTAAAACAACAATTATGAATATGAGGACAACAGTCTGCAAGAAGTTAGATTATGAAAAGTTAGATTATGAGCATATTTTATGATGCCTCATCTCAAAGGATCCTCCAAAAATACTACTGCCTTCATCTTTATTATTATCTTCACATTTCGGAATCCTTAAGATGAGACTTGACTATTTATTGATGGAATATTTGGAATATTATCCTTATGTATACTATTGGTTTTCAAAAAAGTTGGTTTACCGAACCCTTTTATACTTGGCATCAAATCCACCCACACCCCTAAAAAATGTCCCTTTAATGCTCCCTTTTGTATTTGGCATCAAATCTACCAAAGCCCCTAAAGAGAGTCACTTTAACAAACATTTTAATAAATGTCATCAAATCCACCCAACCCCCTAAAACATGTCGCTTTAACGAAACCTTTTATACTTGGCATCATATCCACCCAACCCCATAAAATGTTGCTTTACCTAACCCTTTTATACGTGGCATCAAATCCATCTAGTCCCCTAAAATGTTCGCTTCACCAAGATCTCGCGAAATTCAACGAGATCATCAATCGATGTGTTCTAATCTAAACAGTGGTCATGTTTCCTCATAACTTTGCTTAATGTTATTTTTATTTTTTTTTTTTGCTTATTTTTACCGAGCAGTCTTCTCGACATAGAGGCACGAGCGTAGTAGTATCCGTCCTTAAGGTAAGTCAACTTTTTTAACGACACATATTTATCAATAGTCTCCGGAGAGAAGCTACCACGGTCTGTTTGAATGAAGACGTGCTTTTTGTGGAAGAAAGTGCGTGTTTTGAAAAATAGCCGAGGTTTATTGACCATCTAATGGTTAGGGTACGCCAAGTATTGTTTCCTAATTAGTTATTTGTGTACAAAACGATTACGGTAGAAATATTTGTAGCGTTAATCTATTGTATCAGGTAAATTTGAAAGTTGCCAAGAAGTGACGGAGAATATTTTACAAAAGGATAACAGGGCCTCCTGAGTCAAATATCTTTCTTAAAAACGATTTATTTTTATATTTATTATTTGTTTAGATTTTGTTTTGGATTTTTATCTTTTTTGTTTATTTTTTTTCTTTGTGATTTGACATCTTGTCAGACTTGTACAAGAGTCATAAATATCTTGACTGGGAGTGCAGCGTACTACCCAAGCTGTCTGGCCTTTTTTATCCACTTGTGTGACCTTTGCTGTCGTAAAACAAACTGTCAATGGTACATAATTCTGTTTAAACTTGTAGCTTTTCAGTATATAGATAACCGTTTCTTAAGGTCGCAGGCAGCAAACGTTGAACGGTTATAAAAGCCTGGTCTCTGGAATCGTATTAGATAAGACTCGTTAACTCCAGAGAGTAACTTACCTAGGTGTAAGGATAACACTGATTTCGAACCTCTCGATAGTTGAGACACGTTAACTCAATGAGATTAACTCATCTAGGTGGAGGTCAACAATTATTCCAAGAAGCCTGTGAATATGATGAACATATAAAACTGGACTTGTGCCTAACTTGGTTTGGTGCTCGACTAATTATATATCTATTAAGGAGATGTTGGGAAAATATGTGTCTCATGTTCGAAACTGATTTTTATGGGATTTCAAGGAGAAGCCCGTAGTTAAATAAAAAAAAAGATTATATTTTGGAGTCTTAACATACGCGTTTAAATCTTGTGATTGCCTTACATTCCCCTTAGACCAATACTATTTATCAAAGCTAGCTATAATTCCAACATTCATTTTTTGGGATAAGATGGAAATAACGAATTCATGCAACCAAATTTTGCTTTGGAACACTTTCTTGTGATCTTAGACATAATTATCTCCAAAGAAATACCGACTGCTTTTACAGTTGATTTAAAGTGATTTTTACGGTAACAACACAGGCTGGAACATATATATGGTTAATAAGCAAAAAAAAAAAACATTAAAAGCATAAGATAACTAAAGTTAAGCAAAGTCGAACCTATTTAGTACTTAGATTGGTAACCAATCAGTTTTACCAAGGTGATCGCTAATTTTAGATCCCACATGACAAAGAATTGTACAAAATGAAAAAAAATAGTAAAAAGCATAGATATTTTTAGACCATATGAAAAAGGAATGACCACAAAAAATGTCTGGTAGAGATATTTTGTTTAAAAAAATGTTAATAAAAAATTTTAAACAGAACATTCTTCAAAAGTAGGAACCGGATACCACACATTGTTTTGATTAAGAAGTAAAAATTGCCATATTTTTCAAACTTTACAAAAAATCTCTCAAATCAGGTAAAAATAACCATTTTAATATGCGATTTCAAATCCCAGTCATTCTGTTTACGCTCACATTTTGATCCATACCATTGCTAAAACTCAGAACCGCTACATTCTCACTAGCTGTGGATTAAACAATGGATAATATGTTATTTTAATAAACTACGTATGAAGAAAAGAAAATTTATCAAAAAGCTTTGTTATCGGTATTAAATGACCTAAAAAGGGTTGATATGCCGTAAAACAAAGAGAAACAAAAAGCTAATGTAAATAAAATGCTTTGTTATCGATAACTCAGATATTTTATGGTATCACAAAACTTTTGGTCAGAGCTGTTGAATGACAGGAATAAAAGGAGAAGATTTAATCAGCAGTAGGAAAATATTTGTGTTTTGTATAATTATTTGTTTAATAACTTGGGGTGAGAAACAAATCAACTCCTGACAGTCAAGAAATCATTTGGGGAAAAGGCTCAAGTCATCAAGAAGATTAAATTTTAAAATTAAAATAAACGTCTAGCCGCTAAAAACAAATACAAAATGAAACAAACGAGGAAAAAAAATAACAAACAAACTTACACTATCATTAGATTTTTAAAGAATCTTTCTATTTCACATAATTTTATTTAAATTATGTTTTTCATGTTTTCTTTTACCAATAAGTGAAATGTTTACATCTATTTTCTTTAATTCACTACACACGAACAAACACATATACAGAAAAATGCATGCATACGCATACACACAAACAGACATACATGCAATCACACATACACTCACATAAACATATAAATTCACACTTGCTCACATCCAAACACACACAAACACCTATCCAAAC
>JAYKTE010167125.1:0-12792 GCA_036873565.1 Xipholeptos notoides | reverse complement strand
AAAATTATAGCTCTTGGCATTAAATGACCTAAAATGGTTGATATGCTGTAAATGACAAACAAACTGAAATTCATTATTAATGTTTTCTTTTTTCAGGTGATAAACATCTTTAAATGGCTGAAGTGTGGTCAAAAATAGCGTTTATAAGAAATGATTGTTCTATTCATTAAATGACCTAAAATGGTTGATATGCCGTAAAACACAAATTTTCCTTACCTGGAACATGATGCTTTTTTCTATGACAGAATTGGGCATGTTAAAGGGCAAGTACCAAGCCCGGTTTGATATAAACACAATGTCCTTGCCGGCGGGTAGCTTCTGTTTGGCCAGTAGAAGATTCTTTATTTCCTGGCCGAAGTCGCCAAACACCACGACGACCCTACTGCTCGACTTGGTTATGTCGTAGATGATATTCTCGGCCGTGCCGTCGGTGCCAAATTCGAAAGAATCGGCAATGCACACCCCCATGCCGGAGACGTACCGCCTGAAGAGGTCCAGCGAGTCCCTGCTGCCGGCGTCGGGAGTGTTCAAGGTAATGATGTAGCTGAATCCGAGCTGCTTGACCAATTTAGCCATGGCCTCGACCACCTCCGTGTCCGATTGGATCGTCCGGAAAACAGTGGGGAATCGGGACTTATCGGCAAGCAAGGGCGTGGTGGCACCCGGGCTGACCAGGGGCATTTGCAAGGGTTGGAGAATCGAGAGCATTTTCATGGTGCTTCCACTGTCGTAGGCAAGCCACCCCTGAATCTTAGGAGCAGGGAGGGACTCAAGGCCAAGACGTCTGTAAAAAAAATATATATATATATATAATAGTAGATTGTAGTTCTTCTGAAGCATCATGAGATTATTAATAAGACAATATAATATATTATTGTCTTATATATATATATATATATATATAAACGTGTGTATATATGCATAAACACATATATACATACACACACATACACAAATAGGGCAGTAGCTGCTTTATGTATTATAAACATCTGACCATTTTTTGGCTATTTTTGCTACACCTTGAAAGTTATAGAAGGATGCTGGCATATCAATATACTGTTGCAAGAATAGATTTATAACTAATTCACAGTGTATCTTTGAATTCATGCATATATAAGAACCATGCACCTCAAAATAAAGAACTTTCTTTGGAAACAAGAAAAATAGAATAGAAGATCCTAAAAAGGAGGTTTAAAGTCCCCCCACTTTATGATCACATTTTTGTACGAATTAGACAAAAATAGGGTTTGTCCAAAAAAATGTTTTTACATGATATTTTAATTGAAAATTGGGCACTGACTTCATGTCCACCGGATTTCTATCCTGATTCAATTTTTTTATGAATTTCAAAAAAGTACTTTTTCTACATAACATATTTGCAGTGAGGGCAATTGTTTTTATCATGTTTTTATCATTGCAGTTTTGTTTATCACCCTCCTTCTATCTTTCTCTCTATCTCTCACTTATTCTTCTTTTCTCTCTCTCTCATTCACCTTTTCTCTCTCTAAGTGCCTTAGATTGCAGGAATCTCTCTTATTCGATTTTATTAAAAAAGTTTGGTAAAAAGTTGCATGTTGACCACCTTTACTGATACTATCAATAAAACGAAAACCAGTTTCAAATATTATCCATGTAGTGAACTAAATTAGGTCATTTTGCAAGAAAAGGTTTATAATCAGACATCGCCAATAGATACCTGAGCAACACTGGGTAAAAGGCTGCTAGTTCAAAGACAAAACTGAAAACAAAGTATGATATCAAAACTGAACACAAATTTAGTTAGGTAGAATTTTATGAGGATTCCCAAGACAGCATTTATTTTGCATTCGGTGCCTTTATGAAAACATTGTAGATAAATATTCATGTCAGACATTCATAAATGACTCAGATGATAGATATAAAATTTAGAATATATAGAAACTAATATAAATTTGTCAGATGAAAGAAATACTTGGATTTAATTGTTTTGAAATAACACAAAGAAGTACTTAAAAGATGAATCTAAATTGAAAAGGGCTGAGATTAATTGAAAAAAAAACAAAAAAAAACACTAGCTGGGACTGAGAAAAAATTCAGGTGTACAAAAACAAAAAAGGGTATAAATATTTGTCTCTTTGGCATTTAAGACGGTTTATTTAAAGAATTTAAATATCTGGGTGTTAGCAGAAAGATTAATACTGTTTCGGGTTGTTTTTTCTAAAAAACTTAATACTTAAAACCAATTAAAAAAACTTATATTCAATGCTGATAACATTTAATCAACAGGGGCGGACTGAGAGTATTACAGGCCCTTGACAGAAAATACAATGCGCCCCCTTTCTAAATTTCTTGCTGTCTAGCTGGAAAACAGGTTTGATCATTCTGAGTATAACAAGTCCCACAGATAGTAAATCAACAGCAACATTTTATTGCATTCTTTTTCTTTCTTTTTTCTTCTTTCTTTTTTCATAAATTTACTTTGATTGCTTTCGGAGATACTTTTTCTTGTCCAAATATGTATTTACATCTATAAAACATCATCCTTTAAAGAAGTCATCCCATTTACATATATATATATATATGCGTGTGTTTGTGTGTGTGTAAATATGTATATAAAACATCATCCTATAAAGAAGCTAAAAATAAAAAAATGTAAGTAGTGAAATAATCCTAAAGTATTGATTGTTTTGAAAGGAAGAATTTTGATGATGATCTGTCGCGAAGTGATCTGATCAATCATTTAGAGCAGCTACAAAACTATTGATGAGTCTGATCTGTCAGTATGTACTTTCTTCAAAGCGGATAAATGTTTTTCTAGCGGATGAATCTGAATTTAAAGCCCTGGGTCATTTAGCATTGAAAAGAAATATTTTGGATGGGACAAGCCAAGTTTCTTTTGTAAAATAAATAAAAAACATAAATGCCAAGAAAAAACAAACAAACAAAAAAACAACACAAGAAAATAAAAGCAAAGACAAACAGAATATAGTTTAAAAGCTTAAATCTAAAGGGATCGGATAGAGAAAAAAGATGTTATATGAAATGAAAAATATTAAAATGGTTGGTTATTATTAGGACTGCGACAATATGCTTTTATTAAAGAATATTATTGTTGCAGCCCTACTTGTTACTAGACTATTTTGCAATTTTTCCATTTCTTTAATTCTGTAGTTATTAGTAGGGCTGTGACAAAATGCTTTTATCAAAGAATATTCTTGTAACAGCCCTACTTGTTACTTGACTATTTTTCAATTTTACCATTTCTTTTATTTCTGTAGTTATTACTAATTACTACTACTACAGAATTTAAAAGAATGGTGAAGTAGCAAAAAATTCAAGTCTGTGATAAGAATATTCTTTAATAAAAGCATATTGCCATAGCCCTAGTTATTATTAAGGCTGTGACCATATGCTTTTATCAAAAAATATTCTTCAATATATATATATATTCTTCATCAAAGAAAACCAAAGACTTTTTAAATCAAAAAAAGTATATTTCAAATTATAAAAAAAAATTGTTAAATTAAATGAACTGGCTCTTTTATTTAAATTTCATTTTTCTTTTTACCCCCTAAAAATGCTACCTCTCTAGAATGTGCCGCCTGGTGCTTTGCCCCTTCCCAAATTCAAATTATAAAAAATAATTATATTATAATAATATAATAATATTTTAATATTGAATAACACAATACACACTATTGAACCTGTTGCTAGAGGGAATGTAAGGACTCATACCTTTCCCAAGGGTATCAGTCCAATTATGAACGCAAATGGAATGATTGGGATTCAAAATCACGTACCACGATTCCCAAGTCTGACTGTCTATCCACAGGTCCAAGTCAACTTCCCCATTAAATTAATAGAAATTTAATCGACACATGATTCATCATTAAATGTGAATGTGATCAGGACAAGTTTTTATATCCATGAATTTGGGCAAATTTTTTATGTCTAAATTTGATTTCTACAGAGTGTTTTGAATGATAGAAACAAATAAAAATCTTCTCGTATATATTCAGTATTGGGATTAGTTTTGTTCACAAATTGCTTTTTGAAAATCTCATATATTTTGAATTAATCCACTTGTAATGAATTTTCTCTGAGATTTGAAATCCAAGTTAGACACAAATACAGATAAATGTACTTTAATATCTTTCCTTTTAAAATCATGTTATTTTTCAAATAAATTCAAACCACCCCAAGAAAATCATGTATATGAAGTCAATTTTAGATTGAATTATGTTGTCTATATTGCATTAAAAAAATCTTGATTTAATTCCCTTGACATGAATATTAAAACATATATTAAAAAATATAAAAAATATTCCGATGCCCATCAAACACCTTTTACTTAAACATATGATTATATATAATTGGTCTAGCACCA
This sequence comes from Xipholeptos notoides, assembly GCA_036873565.1. Classification (NCBI taxonomy): domain Eukaryota; kingdom Metazoa; phylum Mollusca; class Cephalopoda; family Idiosepiidae; genus Xipholeptos; species Xipholeptos notoides. The sequence continues at coordinate 8,426 of JAYKTE010167125.1, read as the reverse complement.
AACCAAGCTAGGTTCACGGCCAGTTTTACACACTCTTTATATGGTCTCCAGAATTTTTGTAGTCAGTGTCATCCTTTACTTAGAGGAGTTACTCTTCTTGAATTGATGGGTCTCATCTACCAGAGTTTTTGAAATCAGTGATAAGTTACTCTCCCGAGTTAACAAGCCTTATCTGCCCTAGCCAGCGGAATGTGATGGTTTTGACTGGGATTTGAACTCCTATAACGTCATTTCAGAGTCCAAGCTTCTACTATTCCACCACCTTTGCTCCTCCTTTACTTAAACATATGATTTCTAAACACAGTTTATCATATTTTTGTTTCTAGATTTTGAAGCATTGTTCTTATCTTCTTTTTTATCTTTTCGACTTTTTGTATGATGTACCTTCACACCATCTTCAATGCCATGGTTAGCAATATCGTGGCCTTCCTGCAGAATGTACCTTGCGGCCCCACTACCCACAAAATGCAACTTTCACCCCCCAACATACTGAAGGTTTCTATCAAGGATTAAAGAGATAGAGGGGAGGAAGAGAAAGAGAGAGACAGAGACAGAGAAAGAGGGAGTGAGAGAGAGAAAGAGAGAGAGAGAGATGGGTTGACAGATATTCATTTCAACATAGAAATATGATAATAATTTTCCTGTTAATCCTTGTAAATTTTTTTTCATTACAATAGATCTGCAAAGCCAAGTAGCCTTGCAGCCCCTGCAACCCCCAGGCAATTGTGGGGTCTGCGGGGACCCTAAACATGGCCCTGCTTGTGATAGAACTTAAGAATCTGTATGTCATAATTAGGGACTGTCTAGGAACTTCAAAATTAACCCTTTATTCAATCAATCAGAGGTAAAATTAAGTGATAAGTTTAGTGATGTGATTTTAATTCATATAACCTTTGGGTGGGATTGAAACCCTCATCTTCGGACAATTTTTACCTAAAACTGCAGAAACAATGTTCTTATCCATTGTGGCAGAGGTTAATTATACTTCTCAAAAAATCCATAAATATCTACGAAAGTTTTTAAAATTAATAACTGGTAGAAAAGATTATGTACCCTTTTGTGGTTTTATCTTTTAAGCCATGCCATATAATGAAGGTTTTGGTTTGGACATTAGGGTCTAAAAATGAAGAAAATTGAAGATGAGAGCAAATCCGGTCGATATAAACTAATGCTTTAAAGCATCTTTGATGACTTTGTCAAAGTAGATAATTAGCTCAAGTAGCAAGCAGGAGAACATTGCAATGCAAGAGCAGGAATTACAAGGGCCATCTCCTCTTGTATCTCCTTTGAAAGCCAGTCAAGTGGACAGTGATAATGATATGAATGCAAAAAGGAAGTAGTCAATGCATCTATTCAGCAGATTGTTTGATAGTTGGGCTTGGTGAAGAAAAGAAGTAGAAAAGAAACCACCACCACCACCACCACAACAGACTGGTTCCACATTGGAAGGAAATTTGACTGACAGTTTTGCTTAAGACCTATCCATCTGCAGAAGGTTTTATTGAAATCCGAAGAGATGGAAAAGGATCCAGTCAGTCTGATAAGGCAAAACAGACAAGCACAAGGGAATAAACTATATAATATAAAACCAACCAAAAAAAAACAGAAAATCGAAAAGAAATCCCTTATTAACGGAAAGAAAAAAAATAGAAAAAAAAACTAAATTTAAAAAAATAATAGTGAAAGAAGAAAAAAAAAATTGCTGAAACTATTCAGCTCATCCTCTATCGTAATGTCTTAATGCTTAGAGAGAGGGGATTCTTTTGGGTCCTGAAATCTTGCACCCCTCTTGAATGCGCAGATTATCTGCTTATGCATGCAAAAGTGGAAGGTTCATTCCGATGAAAGAATCCAGGAGATTTTCAGTATGATGGACTAAACCAAAAGACAAGAGGGAAGGGTCAGGTCAGATAGCCTCTGACAAGGATAATTTGTTTATCAGGGATTCTTTAATCAATTCTACTGATCTATAGAAATAAAGCCTGCTATATCTATGAAAAGGTTTACTTTTTAAGAGGACTATCATTTTGTATACATGCATTTAAAAAACAGAAATAAGTTGGATATTCGTATATTCTCATCTTTAACCTAAAGCCAGTTAAAGAATAGAATATAGAAATAGTATTGCCTAAAATAATGTTATTAGCATATTTCAAATAGTTTATTATTTTAAACATTACTATAATAAGTGAGCTCTCTGTCCGATGTCTTCCAAATTAAATACTAATCTAGAGATAGAATATGAATCACAATTCTATACAGGGAAGTTAATTTAGCCCAGTGGTTAAGCAGCCAGACTTCGGAATCATAATATGCAAGTTTGAATCCCAGCCGTTCCGTTTGCGTTCATATTTGGAATATTACCCATGGGAAAGGTATCAATCCCCACATTCCCTCCAGCTATGGGTTAAATAATGCACATTGTTTTATTCAAAAAACTAAGTGTGGAAAAAAATAACGTTTACTAAAAGTGATTGTTCTTGGCATTAAATGACCTAAATAGGTTGATAGGCCGTAACAAACCAACAAACAACCAAACAACTTCATACATCACCCAAGAATCAAACCAAGACCATCAGAAGTTGACATTTGAATCCAAGTCGCAAAGCCGCATAGCAAATGAGTATTCTATCACTGAGCTATTAATACCCACTTAGATCTCTTATTATAGCTGATCTAAAAAGATTGATATGCCATAAAACAAAACAAATACACTTATTACAGAAATTGTTTTTAATCACAGTAATTAAGTGTGGTTCTGTTGTTGCTGAAAAATAAAAGATTGGAAATGTTTAGCTTAATTTTTGATTATATTTTATTTGGAATTCATTGAGATGAGGCTTTATAATTTAGTATTGATTTTATTAGCAGACTGTTGTCCTCATCTTTATCAGTGTTTATCTGACCTTCGTCAAGGGGTAACTGACGAAGACCTGAGGATAAGTTGGCCGAAACATAGTGTAATAACACCGATAAAGATAAGCACAACAGTCCATTAATAAAATCAATGCTAGATTAATTTTTGATCTTTGATAGTTAGAATAAAATGAATCATCTTTTAAATTTTTCATTAGAACATTTGGATCATGATTTATACATACCAAGGGTGAGGGCTTACCATCAATAAGAGACATTCATTTTTCGCATTGAAATTTAAACAAATTTTTTTTTAATTAATTTATTATCAGTTATATAACACTTACAATGCTTAAAAGTTGTTCCAAAAAATAATGCTTCATAGTTAGTTTTATTTGACCCAAATGGATCTTAATGGATTGCAAATTGCATTGTTGTGATGACTTAATCTATGGATTCATGAACTGAACATTTCATCTCTTTGTTGCAGATATTGATATTGTGAAACTAAGGAAGAAACCCCTGTCGTAGCTGTGCATCAGAATCAGGGATAAGAGAAATGATTTTATGTTTGTCTACAATCTTTAAAATTGGCTACTATTATAAGCAGTATAAATTGACCTGGTTCTCATCAAGGGTCATCATTAGGGCTATGACAATATATCTTTTATTAAAGAATATTCTTGTCACATCCCTACCTGTTACTAGAATATTTTACGATTTTACGGTTTCTTTTAATTCTGTAGTTTTCTACTAGTTAACTAATAACTTGATTACTTAATTCTGTAGTTATAACTAATAACTACGGAATTAAAAGAAATGGTAAAATCGCAAAATAGTAAAGTTTGTGACCAGAATATTCTTCAATGAAAGAATATTGTCACAGCCCAAGTCATCATCAAACCAGCAGATCATTCAACCAATAAATCACTAATTATTCTTCAATAACATTTTTATAATAATTATTCTTAAGGAGCAAGTGAAAATTTCATTTTGTGTGATAGCATTATTGTTGTTTTTTACAATCCTTGAGATGAGGATTGACAGTTTGTGTATCAAGTTTTCAGATTGTTGTTCTTATCTTCATTATATTCACAAGATAATGCTTATTTAGAACTGTAAATACTCCATGCCTTTATCTGTTGTGTAAAAGATAAAAGCATTGAGTTTTTGCAGTTGAACACTGATAAAAGCATTAAGTTTTCACAGTTCTAAATGAGCATTATCTGAAAACAAGGGTTTCAATCCAAATCAAGGGCAATACAATTACAACATGAAGATTCCCAAGTTTGGTCACCTGAAGAAGACTGATGGGTTCATTAGCGGAATCATTATAAGCTTAACAATAATAATGATGAAAACAAAAATTTAATGCTCATATTGTTATTGTTGTTGAATAACAATATGAATCTTAAGTTTATAAATTCTTGATGCAGTAGTAAGAATAAAACTAATTATTTTCTTAAATTATTTTTGGAACATTCAAATGATTATAAATTGAGACTAAAATATGGATTTGTAGCATTATGGGTTGATTTGATTTAAACAAAATAATTATTTGTAAAGAAAACAACAAGTAGTAGTTTGTTAGAGACTTTATCAGAAAGGCAATGTCCCTTTTATAGATATAAGATTTAAAAAGTCAATATTTAAATCTGAAAAGTAATTTCCATAAAGTTTATTGAATGAGTTTTTAAAAACGGTCATACTATTGTCTAAGGTTAGATTGCTTTGTTCTCAAGAAGATCCAAAAAGTTATTCTAAAAAAAAATTCTGAAAACAGTATTTACAACTGCAAAGTTAAATCCTGATAGACACACACAACATGTTAAAAAAATATCAGTGATAAGAAAGTTTTGATGAAAATGAACACAAAAATTCCCCAAAAAATGTTTTTTTTATATTTTCTATTTTGTTTTGATTTTAAATCCTAAAATAAACTCATTATTTTCTAATCTCATAGTGCAAAAAAAAGACACACACACACAAAAAAAATAAAAAATAAAGTCATTGTTCCTAGAAAACATAATTCAAAAGAAAGTGAAAAATCCGACAGGAAACAAAAGATGATGTTAGGTGGGTATTGAAAGCAAAAACTAAGAAAGAAGCAAATTAAATATCTAATTGAAATGAAAAAAAAATCTATGTACCCTTGTTAAGGTAAACAAGTTAGATTTCTTTTCAAACAGGTCATTTGCATGCAGATGATAAAATCAAAGTCTGATGGAATCTTTAGAGTTACTCCTCTTTTTTTCTTATCATTTAATTTTCTCCCTTCCCTTTTTCTACTTTCAGTCTCCATCTAATAACAAAAGTTAATGGTATATTAGGTAATTTTCTGCTGGCTACAGGGCTATTCATTACCTCAGCTAGATAAGAAAAGAAATATGATAAAAAAAAATGACATTTGGTTAAAATTCTATATAAAAAAAACTGTCCATATAAATAATTGAAGAACTTCAAACATATAACATATAGAATTTTACTGAACTCAAGGCTTGCTCTAAAAAAGAGCAGAAATAAGAATTAAATAATGCATATAATGACTGAAAACAATGATTATAGGGTTTGGGTGAGAAGTTTCTCTTAAAAAATAATATTTCTAGACCATTCATAAATCAGAAAATTCTGTCAAAAATAGTGTAAAATGAATTTCTCATGTATGAAGTTTGTTTGTTTGTGTTTTATGGCATATCAACCATTTTTAGGTCATTTAATGCCAAGAACAATCACTTTTGGTAAACATTAGTTTTTGTGCACACTTAGTTTTTTGAATGACACATAGCTAGATGGAATGTGTGGATTCATACCATTTCCCAAGGGTATTAGTCTGGATATGAACGCAAATGAAATGACTGGGATTCAAACTCACGCACAACAATTTTGACTGCCTATCCACTGGGCCATATTGACTTCCTTTCTCATGAATGAAAAAAAATCAATTTATATTTTGTTGCAGTATCACTCCTCATAAATCAGTGAGTACACGTGTGACTCTTCCCAGTCAAACTCTGCTCTGTGCAGACTCAGATCAGCAATCAAGGAGTAAGATTGTAATATCACAATTGTCCTAAGCCTGAGAGAAGGATCTATTCAAATATTTAATGTCCTGTATTCTATTTGTTTCAATATATAATAGTAAGGCTATTATTTGCTTTTATGGTCTTAATTCATTTATCATTTTCTACCTAAATGAATACCAGCTTTCTATTCTAATTAGAACAAATGTCCTTTATAGTCTTTTTTTTTAATCCTAGGAATACGGCTTACTAAGATTAAAAAACTTAACACTCTACCTAGTTATGGTAAACAGAACGAAGGCAGACTACCCCTGTGGTTTAAATAAAGGGTTAAGTTTGAAATTCTGTGAAGGCTCTCAATTATGGTAGAAGGTAGAAGGGTTTATCATCAGAGATGTTGTGAAATAACAATATGGATGAGGACAACAGTTTGAGAAATAGATATACAACTGTTTGTTAATCTAATAATCTTTTCCGTTTTATAGCTAAATCTTTATAGATAATTTGACTTATAATCTGTATCATTTCATTATGAAGAGAAACCTTTATCATTACTTCCTTGGTGTTGAAAGAGTTAAAACAAAAACAAATAGAATCTATCTATTTTTGAACCAGCCTAAAAAATTAGTTGACAAGACTAGGCTTGATATTTGAAAGTCTACCAACAAATAAACAATAACATGCACATATTGTGGCCCGCCAGCAAGAGAGAGCCTCGTTTCAATTATCTTATACAGAAAAATTTTCTATGCAACTAATTCATGGCAGTCAGTATTCAAGAACTTTTATTTTAATGTTTGTTGTAATTGTTGTTATACATGTTGAATTATGGAAAAGGGATTGGGAAGGGAATGAATAACAATGAAACTGAAGACAAAAGCTAAGAGAAAAAGAAAATTAACAAAAATATAAATACGCACATTAAACTTTGTTGTTCAAATCAGTTCTAACAGGAAGAAAGACAGAGGCAAAATGACATGTGAATAAGTAAGAAAAGAAAAAAACAAACAAGTGTCATTGTTAAAATCAGAATGATTTTTGTTCTGGTTGGAATTAGAATCTTACATGAATACATAAGCATTTGACTTTGAAAGGAAGTGAGGTAATAGCAGTGTCAAATGCCAGAGCAGAACAGCATAATAGCAAGCCACTAGTATTTTTATTTTTATTTCCCATTCTGCACACACCATTAGCAAAATAGTTTATATTATAATAGCCTAAATTGAAAACCAATATTCATCAGACTCCTTTTTGTCTGTGAATATGACCAAACAAAACAACAAAGAAAAGAAGTTGGAAAGAGAGGAGGAAATGATGAAGTAAAACAAAAACAATTTACATTAATATTTGCGAAAAATTGCCCAGAGAAAGCAGCCAAAGACTAAAAATAAAATTTTCAATGGAAAAATCTACCTAAATAATAATCAACCTTAAATACGAGGAAACTAGTTTTATCTTTGCTCTGAGCAGTTATTTGCGAATACTAAAGCACTTGAAATGCATTTTATTTGAAATGCATATACATGCATTAAAACAAGGCAAATCTTACACATACAACCTCTATATGTTGTATGTGAATGCCAATAATAGGTGTTATACAGATTGGTACAATGAGAAGTTTTGTCAATTTTGGTTTGTATATTCAAAATGAATAGATATATGTTATATATGAAAACACTGAGCAATTGACATTCATATTTGTTTATTAACTTAGAATACATATTTCTGTAAGTGTTATTACAACTATACCATATAACATGTATATAGGCATACATAGAGTTTTAAAGCAAATGATCGATAAAAACACCAAAACATTTGTTAGCTTTATACTTCAAATACAATACATACAAAAGATGAGGATCAGAATAACATATGAGTTAAAAAATATAAAGTAAATGCACATATATAACCAAAAAGAAGAGAATTGTAATTTAAAAAATACCTTTTAACAATTATCACTGGGAAAAGTGCATTGAGAATGGTGGTGACTATGTAGAAAAATAAATCCTGTAGTACAGAAAGTTGCTCATTTTAATGGTACCATTCCCATCTTTGTAGCACATCAACTTTTTAAAAATTACTTTTAAAAATGTGAGACATTATTTTGAAACAACCCTCATATATAACAAGGAAGCCAAGAGAGATAATAAAAACACAAATAAGTCAAGGTCTAAAATTTGGAGCAGAATATATTTCAGAACCACCTTTAAACAAATAAAAATATTTACACTTTTATAAATTAAGGTCTGATTCCAAAAAACCCTCTTGTTTGATTTTTAAAAGAAAATTAAACATATTTTACAGTCCCACTTATTGATTGAAAAAACAGAATAGTTATTTGATTTGGTTTTAATTTTACTTATATTTTCTACTGAAAAGATTTTTTGAAAAAACAATTGCATACTGCAATGTTTTTTTCTTTCACATTAGAGTTCAGCCTTGAGACACGTATTTATTCGGATAAAAAATAAAGTGTTTTTTGCCTTTATTAATGAGCAAAATTATATATATATATATATATATATATACATATATATATAAATGTGTGTT
>JAYKTE010167014.1:0-12792 GCA_036873565.1 Xipholeptos notoides | reverse complement strand
TAGGCCTATTTATACATTTTTCGCCTCTAGAACCGGCTCCAGAAAACCTTGGCTGCTGCTGGCTTTTTCTTGTTCTGTGCGTTCTCATTGGTCGAAAAATACCTCGGCTGCTGCTGGTTTTTAGTGAAATAAGCACGGCTGGCTGCTGCTGATTTTTCATGAAAATAATAGTCACGTGATGTGTCTACTACTACGTCCGCGTGTTTTCGAACGACTATCTCAAACAGACTCGCAAATTAGTATTTCGCCCTGAGACGTCGAGGTGTCAACATCCGGTTAAACGAAATAAATGCGTGCTGCGTGCGGATATCGAAGTCGTTTGAGCATCCCACCGTTGTTTTACAAAATTGACGGTGGGGTGCGATACTTTTATACAGGTGGGGTTATTAAAATGTGAAAGTTTAAACAATTCTTTTTTTTCCAAAGGCTTGTAGGGTGGATCAATGTTTTAACTGCCGGTGGATATCTTGTTCTAGCAAAATACAAAAGTCATTGAAATTTTTATTCTTTTTTTTTTAGGAGAAGATTAATTGGATAACTCCTGGAGTCTTTTCTCTTAAAGAGAGAGGGGGAGGCATGACCTCTCCATTTTAATGTTAAAGTATCTCCAAGCAATAACATCTTTCAAAAAGGAATCTCCTTGTTTGATAGTTACGAAATGCATTGTGCACAATAATGTGGCAATTGTAGCCGTAAGGCAGTGTCTTTTAGAGGCTGCCTTTTTACTAAAAAGAATACAGAAAAGATCGTAAGATTAATTTGCCAAAACGACTGTAAAATAATTGAGTTCTTATCACTTTTTGTGTGGTCTAACGAACGCTAAGAAATAACGTAGAAGAAAGGAAATGGCAAGGAATTTGACATTGTTAAACCAGAGCTAGTTCCAATCCGTCCATTATCTTTGCTTCACATCTGATCTATGGATTTCATTAACACTAAAACTATCATAATTGACTTGCAACGCAAAATCAAATAGTTCATTAATTGAGTTGGCATACATCTTCATATCTTAAACCCAAATTCAGTCTTATTGATCAGTGTTTTCACAGCTTTCGGCAAATAAGAGGTCTAATCTTCTTAATATCTATTGGAATTGAAATTGTGGTCCCAATTCTATATTTTAAATCTTCCTGTATTCGTTTCGTCAAATTGACAGTATTATTTATAATTTGTTATTTTAACATTTTCATAAACCTCCATCCCAAGCCGCTGCACTGGATTCACTCATAAGTGAAAATGAAACTGGTTTCAAATGGAAAAAAATTAAATACTGCGATGTGAATTTTTCTAATTTGACAGATTAGTTTTTCTTGTATATGAAGCTGTCATTTTCAACTTCAATAAGATTTTCTAAGTTAAAATGATAAATATATTAAATGAACTTTAAAATATAATTTTGCATTTGTATTATATATATATATGGAATTTAACCCCCTTATATAGGCGTAAATAAAAACACTATCATTTCTACCAAGGCAATTTACAAAAATCTTTCAAATATATCAAACTGTACCAATCCTAAAAAAAAAATGTCATGTAATATTCAATACCTGTATTGCTGAGAGTGATAACATAAAGTTATTCGATTAATTTTCAATTTTCAGAAACCTTGAATGCTTGACGTTTTCTGGCCTTTATGCTATTTAGGTTTGCAATCGCAGCTGGAAGATGACTTTTTTCTTTTAAATGAAGATAGTGTTATCTTTTCCAAATTATTTTCAGATATAATCTTTGAAGCAATATATCATATTATATTCCTGTTTTACTTATCTATAGTAAAAGTTTTCATGTCAGAAAATATTTTTACGATATTTTCAATAAGCAATGTTTTGACTAATCACCGCGTTCTTTTTGATAGAATTCAATTTTGGTACGCGTATTTGCGAATATTCTATTCTATCATTTAGTTCTGTGGCATTCGTCAGTCTCAGGGGGTCGTAGGGATATATCCTCTGTGAACTCCAGAGCACAATGCCACTTGAGTGTATAAGTATGGAAAGCAAACTCTTACCCCCGCAGAAGCCCTCGCCTATTCATTGTTGCGTCGGATTTGTCCTCTTGTTTTACTCCCGTAAGTCAGCAGGGTATGAATTGCAGGTTTTTAGTAAGTTTTATTTTTCTCCTAGATAAATTACCAACCAAGGCTAATGAGTTATAACTGTCTGGGTTTGGGGATGTTAAACTTACACCTACATGAATTATTCCTCGGCGTGAACAAGTCTGCCAGAGAGGAGCTGAAAGTGGGTTTAAAGGTTTGATTGGGATTTGAACTCCTATAAGATGATCCCTTCACCATCGGTGCATAAATATGATTTTTGTTATATTTTGACATTTATACAAGGTCAGTTTGGCGACTAACTAGCCAAAATCAGGCCAAACATTCAATCAAACAAACTATTATAATCATAACCATAAGCATGTTAAGTTGGAATTTAGTTTTAGAATTTAGATTTGCTGTTATTATGTGACAGTAAATTATAGATTTGTGTACCCTGCCGTCTTTGAAAATTATATATCGAATTACCAAAATTATAGTCTGGTATATTTGACAACATTTCTGACATGAAGCGTATTTAGCACCGTAGACATTTTAAAATGACTGTTTAATAGCAATAGTAAATATTATTGTTGCACAATTTACGAAAAACTTTTGAACATTATTTTGAAAAAGAATATGTACTTTTTTAATACCTGATGAAGAAAAATATAGTTTGTTCAAAAGGTTACTGCTCACTTTTGACCAGAACCATTTTAAGCTGTATTTTCAAAGAAGAAAAAATAACTTAACTTGCAATAGTTGTTTTTTTTTAAGATTTTGTTTAAAATTTCACGTAACTTACTCCAACGAAATTTTGTTGCATTAATTAATTTATTTCAATCTAAACCACAAATTAGATGATATTTTTTTTATATAGGTTTGGTAAAAATTCTGAACAATTATTCACCTGGAAAATATTAACTGCCATAAATGACGGTTTTATTAAAGTTTGTGTTACTAAAATCAAATATTTACAAATGTGCTACATCTGCACTTGAAGAACAAATTTGGTATGTTTCGATTTTTTTTCTTCCATTCTCTTTAGATAAGAGAATAAAAAATTCAAGGTGAAATATATATTTGGATCGATAGCCTATTTGCCGTATTCTTAAAATCTATAATTGAGGTTATTGTTTGTTCAAATAGAATGTTGAATTTGAAAAGACTGTTGACACGCCATTTATTCTTAAATAAATCCCACAAAATAAAAAGACAGCCGATTTCCTGAATGTATTGTACATTTCGACAGAACCATAATTGCCCATCACATTTTCTTCTCAAATGTCGACTCTTTATTTTTTGTCAAATACTGTACAATGACACTGTTCATATTTAAAACAAACACATAATCTATTCTATTAAAGAATGAACACAGAAAACATTGTCCTTTAATTTCTTTAATGTACATTTTATTCCCAGGTATGAAACCTCACATACCCACCAGTCATGGATTAAATAATGCATTGCATATTGTGTTATTCAAAAAACTACGTTTGAACAATAAGACTGATTATCAAAAATGATTGTTCTCGGCATTAAATGACATAAAATGGTTGATATGCTGTAAAATGAAACAAACAAGCCTTTACTCTGATATTGAATGAATAGGAATATATTTGCTTTTGGACTTAGTGTATTTTCGAGATTGTTTTATGATATTATATAAAAATATCCTAAACCTTTTACAGTAGAACATTTTAGCTTTTGCAATATCCGTTGATTCAAGAAATAGTGAAATTCCGATTTTCTTGCCAACATAATAGATCTATCAGCAATACCCTGAGAACAGTATTGCTCTTTATAGAAATAAATTCCTATATCATAAAACAATTTATAAATATCGAACCATCTTTTAAAAAAAAATTCCTTGAGGCTTTTTAAAAGCAAGAATGGACGCTTGTTTAAAAAAGTAAGTTGAAATAATTTTTCTTTTATTTCTTAATGTTCATGGTCATAAATTTCTGTTTTCATTTAGGTTTGATCGTAAAATATGCTTTTATGGCTTTTCTTTTTTTTTTCAATTTAGATTTTATATGGAAATATGTAAGGTTTCTGAAGCTAGAGAAGGTTTAAGTTGATTCAATAATAGCTTTGTTTCGATTCTCCTGAGCGCAAGGGCAAGCGGAAAGCATTTTTGGAATAACGAAAAATTAATAAAACACCAATAATAACAGACATGGATAGTTTTGGAGCAATGCGTTTTAGGAATATTTTTTTCTCCATTCTTAGAGGATTCGAAGTTATATTTAGTCTCTTGAATAGTTTTCCATGATCACAGGGAATTGCATTATGAACCAAACCACCACCTCAAATAAAATGATTATGAAATGAATAAAATGTTAAAGTAAAGTACACTGAAATGTGAAACACTATAATAAATAACTAGATTAATTTGAAATGATCATATTCTAAAATTGAAATGATGGCAAAAATAGAATTCTGGAATTGATAGAATTTTTGTTTTGGGAAAAGCTATATATCAGTCATTTTAAAGGATCCTTAAGAGGCTGTTATGTCACCGGCAAAAATTAACTTTTAATAGCCTGTAAAGTAGGTGGGGGATTTAAAAAAAATATTGTGTATAAAATCATAATGTTTTATGTAACTTTTCCAAATGGAAATTAAATTGTTTTATTTGGTCATTTCAATCTTAATATACAAGTTGAAAGCAGAAATTTAGGACAGTTTTGTCCCAACATCTCACCAATTACAATTTCAGCATTTTACTCATTTCGACAATTATTTCTGTATCAATGATAGTTTTATTAAATATTGGTTTCTTAATATTAAATTTTCAAAACTGTGCAACATCTGCGCTTTAAGAAAAATATTATTATGTTCAGAGTAGTATTGACCTATTTTTGTTCTTCCACCTTAAGTGAAGGCCACATAATGAACAATCTAGGGTGATAAATATATTTTTGCCCAAAGCCTATAAGTGTGTCAGCAATTTTTCTTTTTGTGAACTATATATTTTAGGGAAGTCCACTTTGGACAGTGGGAAAGGCAGTTTGGAATCGTGATACTGCATTCATAAATGGACTAATACACTTGGGAAAAGTATGAGTATCCACATTCTTTCCAGCTATCGATTAGATGATGCATATTATGATGTAATTAAAAAAAAAACTATGTGTGGACAAAAACAAAAGAACGTTTAATAAGAAAAGGATTGTGCTAACCTAAAACGGTTAAAATGCAGTATAAGAAAAGCAGAATACATATTTTTGACGAATTCAAATCAAGCAGTGACCTTGAATACGGAAACATTACATTGTTATTCTTGGTGCTTTCATTGTCTACTTACAATCTATGCCAATTCCATGTCCGCCTACAATCCCCGGGAAAAGGGAATTAAAACATTCAAAATGATTTTGTAAAACAAATGTCGGACAGAACTATTATATTCAGTGTTTGATTCACAAATTCGTATTTGCTTAACTTGTTTTAAAACTGTATTAGGTCAATTTGTAAAAAAATTATGAATATTTTATGGAAATGCCCTAAATTCAATAATTTTTGTCCATAGCAATTTTGATTTATTTGGAGTAGTGCTGAATAAGCAAAAAATAAGTTGAGAAATTCATATAATGGAAAGCAGTAGAAGCACTCGGCAACAAGTCGACAGCACACGAATCGTGGCCTTTCGCATTTAACCCACATACAATAAATTAAAAAGACGCAAACCATATTAGATTATGAAAGCGATAGAGACATTTTGTTGAGAAAATATTAAAACTGTGTTAATGAATTATCAGATGAAAGCACTCCTTTCTTTGGAGGAATTATTTAATAATTTGATTCTTTTTATCTTGCTTCCGCTTCTCATTAAATGCTTATATATTTCTCCCTCCTGTTATATTCCAACTTTAACTAACATAAGCTTCTAAAAGAATTATTCGGACTATTTTCCTCATCCATATTATTTTATTTCTCACAACATTTCGACCGAATTACCCTTCGGTCTTCCTCACGTGTAATTAATTGACTCATATTGTTTTTAGATCTATCTTTTTTATCTAAAATTTTTGGAAATTTAGATTTAAATACAATATGAGTCAATTTAGTACACCTGAGTATGGTTGAAGAGTAATCCGGTTGAAACGTTGTGAAAAGGAAAATATGGATGAGGAAAATAGTCCGAATAATACTTTTAGAATTCATCATACCTCATCTCAAGGATTTCGAAAAATAACAGAAGCATACAAAACCTTTTACTCTGGTTAAATTAACATGAAACAGGCCACATAAAAATTCTGAGTATACATAATTATAAATATTAGTTGAAATCGAAACATGAGTGGAAATGTTCATATATAACAGAATCGAACAAAGGGTAGTCGCTATTTTTTTCTAAAATTTTTGTATAATAAAATCTTTTTAATCATGCTGCATGGAGATGGTTATATTTAAAATACTGTGAATCGCTACAACTAAAAAAGAACAAACAAACAGACCTATTAAACATAACTATTTTTATTTATTATACAGGTGCTTTTTAGACACCGATGAATGGTAAATGATGCCGTTGAATGTGAAATTTTTTTATTAGCGTCGTAAACTTTGAATCAAAATTCATGAGATATTTACCGAACAGAGATAACGAAACTAAAAGCAAGTCAATAACTATATATTTTTAGTTTTTTTTTCTATTTTGGTTAAATTCTAGTTATGACAAATATGTAACTTGGGGATAAAAAATAGGCGTGAATAAAGATAAGATATCTTGCATAATTTACAAATTGCTGGGTAAAACCTTTAAACCAAAGAAAAAGGTTGAAACAATTTATAAAAAACTTAAAAAGTGTTATTCAGATATTGGGTTGGTTAGCGATTTTAATGTAGATATCTGAATTTTAAGTTATGGGTGTGCCACTTGAGAAAAAAAATCTAAATAGAAGTATATCTTAAAAGATGAAGTAAGCTTTTTGTAAGTAAACTGGATGCTAAATTAAAAAATTGATGACGGTAATCTTAAACTTCTTTTTAAAATTATGAACTCCAGAATATGTTTCAAGAAGCTTCTTCCACCAAAAAAAATATTTTCAATTTTTTTAAAAAAATTACTCTAATTATAATATATATGAGCACATTTAGGAAGATGCAATAGAGTTTTAAGGAAATCAAAAGAACAACCAAAGGCATTGAAATCCCAATGTGTAAGTTCGAATCCCAGCAATTACGCTGAACGTTCAGTTTGATGCATTGTTTGGGGAAGTAGAATTGACAATTGACGTTTATAAAAAATGATCATTCAAATCATTTAATAACGAAAAATGTTGATCTGATGTACAAAGTTTTCTGATTTTTGGATTTTTAAATCCAATAATCAGAAAACTTTGTATATAAAATAACAATAAGAACTCAAAGGAATTTGCGCCATAAAGCTCTAGATCAGCGGTTCTTCACCTGAAGACTAGATGTCCTCCAGGGCTACAAATACCCTCAAAGCAAGTAACAACCACAGATGTTGTTGCTCTGAGAATAACTGGAAGCTATACAATGAATATAAAATTGATAAATTGTACAAACGAATAAAAAGACAATGGTGATTTCTATACAATAAGCATATTAAAAGTTGAAACTAGAAATAACATATTTTTATCAGAAAACCTACTGATTCAGTTGTTTAAAAAAATGTCATAGTAATATAGGACATTAAGATTATATAAGTACGAACTATGTTTGGAAATAATTAAGTTGAAAAATAATAATTCTAAATGCCTTAAATGAATATACGTATGAAAATTACGCAAAAATATACTAAAAGTGCGGTTATAAAGCTGTCAAAGAAGAATAAAAGAATATTTTGAATTACGCGATCTTCATTCTGCTAGAAAATGAGATCGGTGGTGGTGTAGGTGAAAGAAATGAAGACGGAATTCTAACGGCTCATCTCTGCCTTTATTTGCTGCTACCACTACCACCACAAAATAGTAGTCGTAATAGTAATACCCTGAAGGGGATGCATGTTCATTTTCTCCTTATTCATCTCCTCCCCAACCCCCTCACCCTTCTTCGCCTCGTTCACTTTGTGACCTTTGTACTTTTTTTTTTCTATCCACCTTTTAAAGGAATGTGTTGAGATTCTTCTGTTGAAGATTCACAATAGCTCATTGTATTGCGTTGTTAACGATGAGAGTGAAAGAATTCTTTGAAAATGAAAATAAAAGTAAAGTCGTTTTCTCTTTTTACTGAGATCATGTAAACATTAGTGAACTCTACCTTTATTGAGATTTCTTTCTTGACTTGGGAAATTCTGAAATATTCAATGGAATATTTTACTGAAAACTTCATCTTATATATATCATAAATACATATATGCTGATTAATGTGTGTATATATATATATATATATATACCAGAAGGGTTGTCCAGCGCCAGTCACTTGCTACTTAAGCGGTTAAGAAAGCCTGTAATATTAGAAAGCAATATCGTACATATGCCATTTTTAAAAATCCAATTTAGTTTCGCTTAAAAAAAACCGAAAAAATCGTTAATAATGATGTTCGTTTATTTTTGTTTTACGACATATCAGCCATTTGTAGGTCATTTAATGCCGAGAACAATCAATTTTGGTAAACGTTAGTTCTTGTCAACACTTTTTGTTATTAAAAACACAATATGCACTATTTAACCCATAGCTGGAGGCAATTTGAGGATTCATACCTTTCCAAAGTCTATTATTCCGAATATGAATACAAATGGAACGACTGGGTTTCAAAATAGGGTACTACGATTCCGAAGTCCGACTGCCTATCCACTGGGCCAAATCAGCTTCCCCTAATGATGAAGTGAAGTTTTCTGTGATTTATAATAACGTACTAGTATTTTAAAAAATCTCCTGGCGAGTATAATGTTGTACAAAAGTCAACAAATTTACCCTAAAAAAGATTATACATAGGAAAGTGTGAAACTGCTGGGATAAAAGTATTCAACGCAGATTTGCGAGCGATAAACGAGATGGTCAATTTTTATACCTAGAGCACGCATTGTCACTCGTATCTTCATTGCCAATCTGAATCAAAGAACCCATCTCTTAACTGTGCTGCATCGGCTTCGTAAGCGGTCAATTGTTGCCAGTGCAACTGAAGTCTTGCAACGAGGGCTATCATAGATTAAGACAGCTACTGTTTCATAAATTTAATTTGCCTTTCTTAGTCACTTCGTGGTTTATTTTTTTGCATCATCTTTCTTAAACGAACCTCTTCTAATTTCATGAATAATTAATCCATTATTACTTAAACATCTAATAATATGAAGTTTATTTCACTCTATTAAAAAAAATATTCCAAATTTGAAACTTTTTTTTTCAAGTTTGGAGTTAATTGTTTATAGATGTTTGACATTTTCTCAATTTGAAGTTGATTAATCCATTTTGAAGTTTATTATTTCTCATTTTGAAGTTGAAAAGATATAGTTTTCAGATTATAGGGAACTTTGTCAAGAACCTAAATCTCCAAGAATAACGAAAGCAATATCTTCAGTGGTTGCTATTCCTGTCGTGAGCGTGAGATTTCCTTTCTAATTTTTTTTTTAACCAAACGAAAATATCTTCCTTTTTTTTCAGTAATTAACTTCTCGTAATTTTTCAAATATTTTCCCCCTCATCACTCTCATCTCCACTTCCATCAAATAGGTTTTATATTGATTCGAATCAATTAACAACAGGTGATTGCCATAGAGATTAACAGTTGAAAAATGAAATCCAAGAAACAATTAATGAACAACCCTGAAGATAGTTGTTTTTAAATGTTTACAAATTACAAGTTAGTGTCTAATTTTTAAACAATGCTTTTTATTTTCAACTAACAGAAATATTCTGTAGAGGAAGCATATCAGGAACAATAGGATAAAAAGAAAATATCAAAAAAATAATCTAATCTAACAAAATGAAAAAAAATTGTGATGAATAGAAATTGTGCATGCTTACTATGTGTAACAACAATTGACAAGTTAAGGTATCTATATAGGACTAAGAAAAGTTGCAGTAAGAACAGTGGCTATGTCCTTGGAACCGTAACACAACAGATCAAAGCTCTGATAATCTATTACGCTCACTTATTTACCGAATCAGTTAACTAATTATTCATCTAACAACTTAAGAAAGAAGACGATAATCTGCTTTTGGTGTTAAGCAACCGTTAAATCTATTATGCTTTGTAAGAAAATAATCAAACGTTGTCCTACTACAAGTATTGCCTGGCCTTGCTCAGTGCTTGCTTTGATGTCCTTTTTTCTCATGGTTATCTGGTTGTTTGGGGTTTTTTCTTTCTAAGAAAATTCCCATTTTTTTTAAACTAAAAAATTATTTTAGTAAAATGTAGTTATAGTGACACTCCAATGACCAATGTAGCCCTCACCTGTCAGACGCAACAGGCATGTGGTTATCCAAATTTGCGCGTAAAACTTTTTCAACAGGTTCAAATAACTCATGTATGAAATTTCAAGTCAATAGACCAAAAATTGTCAATATAGTTCGGTAGAGAACGTCCGTCAGACACACACAAGGTTACTTTGATAGTAGTAGATTGAAAACATATGTAGAAGTACACATTTTTCTTTTTTTGTGGGGATTAAGGCTATCTGTAACTGCAATGCCCGGGTTTTCAAAAAAGTGTTTAGTAAAATAATTTACTTTTAAACCATAGTTCAATTGACCGTGTGAGATAAATTCTTTAAAGCAAGTTATTAGTAAAATTATTATCATCATCTGCTCAAGAGCATATTACTATCAAAGTGTAATATTGGGACTTCATTCCGCTTGAAATTTAGCCAGTTTAAAACTGGCCAGATTAAACATAAATTGTTTCTTTTTTATACATGCATAATGAACCCACCCCTCATTTTAACCTATCCGTGTCTTTCACGTCAGTTCATGTAATGTTTTATGCGTTATAAGAGACAACAATCCTGAACGAGGTCTTAAAGCTAATTTATGTATAGAACAGGCTGACAAATGGCGTGGTAGCATTTGGCTCTGCATTGTTTACACTTCTGGGTACTTATATAGGATGTGGCAGCAGGTAATGCTTTCAGTTACATAATTACTGATATGATTTTAATACAATTAAGGAAATTACTTTATTTCCTGTCTTAAGTCGCTTTTAGTGATGAATGTTTTAGACATAATAATGCAGACTTCCTTTATTATACATTTTTCTTGAATTATTGAATATTTAATTTTAGAATTGATGTTACTTATGTTACAAATTCACAGATTGTTGAAGTATTTTGTAAATTCTTCTCTCTCACTCACTCACTCTTTCTCTCACTCACTCACTCACTCTCTCTTTCTTTACCTATTTTACTTGCCATCAAGTGGTTTAGGTACATCAATACGCATGTAAGCTTATATGTCCAACAATCGTTCCACCTCATTTAGCTATGATAAGATTGTTCCCCAGATCGTTGGTTGGGATTGGAGTGACATTTTTAACACGCTTCAATATACGAAATTAAAAACTTAAAGGTTAACAAAAATAATGAAAGTAAGCACATATTTTTTCAGGCCACCAACTCCTTAGTACAAGTACTTGTATAAGTAAACGCTCTTTAGCAGGTAAAAATGCTTGATGGGGAAATCAACATGGGACGGTGGGTAGGCAGTCGGACTTCGGAATCGTAATACACAAGTCCAAATCCCAATGGTTCCGTTGACGTTCACATTCGAACATTTGGGAAAGTTGTGAATCCCCCACATTCCCGACAGCTATTGATTAAATAGTGCATATTATGTTAGTCAAATAACTGAATAAGGCTGATATGCCGTAAAACAAAATAAAAACGCTTGATACATACACATAACTTTTTAAAGCAAGGTCGTGACTCTTTATTGATTGGGGCCAGGTCATTACTATGCATATAAATACTAACATGGATATAGGTATTTATATTCCTCTCTTTTAGCGGGTCATAGAAAATATACATATCAAATGATTTCAAAAATTAAAATGCTCTTCGAAAACAATTTTAGATGTAATAAAAAGTCTTTCGGAATCCTTCCGATGAGGCTTGACAATTTGCACATATATTTTTCATACTGCTGTTGTCTTTATCATTGATACATTCATAACGTTTTGGCTGATGGACATGAAGCAGGCCAAAGGGTTCATCGGCCGAAACGTTGAGAAGATAACACTTAAAAAAATAGACACACAAAGTACGACTGTTTATATGTTCAAGAAAATCGAACCAACCATTGTGGAGTCCATAGGGAATAAACTTAAACACGTGTGCACGCGCACACACACATATAGTTCCATTTATATATATATATATATATATATTCAGATTTACTGTTTTCTTTCTTTGAAATTTCATGGATTTTGTTTTACTTGAAACCTTACTATTTTTTTCTCTGGAGATCCTATGTGCAGGTGTTGATCATGAAAAAATGATATCGTAAATACATTTATTTGTAGAAGTCATAAAGCCCCAGAATTTTAGTATCCTGAATATATATATATATATATACATACATACATGCATACATATATAAAGCTACTCTTAAAGTAACCGCTATATATACATAGATTTAAAAACGCTTTTATGAAATAAATGGCTTCAGATAATATCTAATTGTACTTTTGACACTACCATCAGTGATAGAAAAAAATAGTTAATAACACTACTGGGGCTTTATCATCTTTTAGTTTTTTTACCTTCATCTATAATATAAAGTGAAGGTACCTAAAAAAAAAAAAAAAAAAAAAAAAAAAAAAAAAAAAAAAAAAAAAAAAAACCCCAACCCCC
>JAYKTE010166903.1:0-12792 GCA_036873565.1 Xipholeptos notoides | reverse complement strand
TCCTCTTCAATAAACCTGTTGATAAGTGAAATTGTCTTCAGAGTCGTGATTTGGGGGAAGTGTTAATACTCTCCGTCGTAAGTCCCGCAGTGAATACGCACGCGGCCTTACTCAGGACGGAACAGTAGTAATAAAAAATAAGTGTTTGTATACAATATGGTTACTTTTAGTAATTTCAGATTGCTTTCGGCCTTAACTGTTCACTCATTTTGCGAAGAAATTTAAAAAATCTCTGAATTCTATCGTCCACATCCTCAGCTAATTTTTGAAATGAATAATTTTAATTTTTGTTCATTAAAAATAAGTTTTTCATGAAATTATAATGAAATTATCGGTATTTTTTGTAAGGAACTGAGAGGCGATGATGATTTGTTCTCATTGCTACAAAAGACGAAAAAAATTGGTTTTATTATTGTCATAACTTTAGTAGAAGCACATCGCGAGTTATGAGTTAAAATTTCTTCCAACGTATGTATTACCCTCAATAGTAAATTTTCTTTAATATTTCATTCTTGTAGATATACAAAGTGTTTATAAATGAAATTCCACAACTTTAATAAGACGATTTCGAGTTTATATTTCTGTGAATATTTATTGTTAAAAGTTTTTATCATTAAGAATATTTGTCCTTAGAATTATCTATTTTTTGCTTTAAGAAATCAAATTTCAAGCGGATTTTTTGTATTGTGTCAAATTATTTTTGGAAATGAATTGTTGACCATAAGTTACGACTTTAAACACACAAAAAAAGAACATCATACTTAATTTAAGATTTAACTTTATCAAATACGTATTTGTGAATTAATTACTAAAGTATTAATTAATTTTTGTTGTTTTATAAATTTAGAGTTATAAACTTTATTCAAAATGAAATTCAAAAATAGAAAGAATTCATAGCTAAAAACTTCTGATTTTTAGATTATTATAACGGTCGTTTTTTTTATCTTTACAATTTAATATAATCTTTTGATTGTAGCATCGAGTGTTGAGGTGGTACAGGGGTATGTCTGTTACCAAAATTTGAGTTTTGAGTTTTTTATTTGTGTAGGCGATCCTGGTTCGAATTTGCGTAGGCTATCCGGGTTTTATATATGTATAAATGAATATCTATCTATCCTTTTTTTAAATTTTCTATTAAAAATTATTTTTTTTTGGAAAAATATTGAAATACATTTTTCAATTTTCTTTTTATTGAGTTTTTGTTTGCGTCGGCGATCCGGGTACGAGTTTTCTTCACAATTTAATATGACTTTTTTTATTGTAATTTCAAACTAAATGATAAATTATTATTAGGTATAAAATTCAAGCATTTTACATTTACAAATCATCAAAATTATTATCTATAATTCTATATTAAAATAATATTGGTTAATAAATAAATAATCAATTAAATAAACAAACAATAATAATAAATAATAAGGATAATAATAAAAAATTATCATGATAATAATAATGATGTAAATAATAATAATTATTAATGGAAACATTTATCACCTGTGGGAAAAGAAATAAGGCTCTTTGTACATAAATTTTTTTTTAAAATTAAAACTATAACGGTACTCTCAAAAATAATAATCTCCAATTCAAGTTCCCAATTTTGAAATATTGCAGCATTAAGAATTCATATAAAATGTTAAATTTTTTTTTTGAATTCTTAATGCTGCAATATTTTAAGTAATAAATTTATTATAGTATTTCAGCAATTGACTTGGCTTTTTCAAGTATTTCTTCAATTTGGGAACCATCTCTTAATTTTTATTCAATCCAAGTGGTTAGACTGTCTACATATCGTACGTATGAATTTGTTACTATGTCAATCTATGTTAAGTATTCTTAACTACGAGTGCCGTTCCAAAAGTAATTCCTCCTTTTTGTTTTATTCCGTCTGAATGGATCAAGAGGATTGCAAATTGCATTATGATGATTGGCCTTTCACGACCTGTTGAGACTGTCATGGATGTCTGTCAGAGCTAGAGATGCACCACTAAATTAACTGAGTTAACCTCTTAACTAGAAATAATGATTGAACTAGTCTTTATCGAAATTGTATTTTGAAATCAATGGCCAAATATCTTGTCATAAATACCCAAATACCACCAAAAGACGAGTTCTCTCGCCCTTTTTGAAGCTCTAAACTAGCAATGACGATTAAATGCGTCTTTACCATAATTCTATTTTGAAACCAATTAATTATTTCAAATAGCACCTAAAAAAAGACAAAACAAAAAGTCCAAAGAGTTTAGTTTACTATATCACAATTTGACAACTCGCCAGTTTTTAAAGCAATTGGACTAGAAACGAAATAGTTTTAGTAGAAAACATGCTGATTTAGGTGTTATTGCCATTATTCTGCGACGTCACAACTAGCAAGAGAACCAAATTGTTTTAAATATTCGCGAATTTTAGGGAGGTCCCTGGTCCTGAATAACGACCAATCACTCAAAACCTAAAAATCCTGCAGCGTTTTGATTCCATTTTCAAATTCGAAATCGAACAACATCTTCAACATCTTCGCATTCGCGTCATAATCGTTTTATTACGCAAAAACATGAGTCAGCAATAATACTGCTTTTCAACTATTTTTAGTCTTTTGTTGTAAAGAGATTTTAAAATTTTTTTCCTTGCCTCCAATGAAGAGAAATGTACTGTCTTAATGTGGCGAGTACACTTGAGAGTTGAATTTACGTACACATACACACAATTAAAAAGCAAAAGGTAGGGATTTTTTGTTGTAGCTTTGAGTTTTTTTTAATGGACTAGGCAGACCTGTCTGTATTCCGGGTTCCCCATAGATCGGGTATTATCAAAACCGCATAATTAATTTCTGTAAAAGAGAGCGTCAGTGTAGGACAAGCAATGAATGAGCTGTTCTGTTCCAGTCTTATTTAAAAGAATTTTTGTGGAGAAGGAGTTTTAAAACTATCTTTTTTTAGTAATCTTATTGCTTGCATTTCGAAATATAGAGTTTTTAATTCATTGAAAAAAAAATATATATAACAAATTAAATTTATTATTTATTGCTTGTAATTTCATCGAAAAAAAAAAATTTTGTAAATCCATTTTTATGTTTGCAGACTGTTGTCATTGAAAAAAAAAGATGCACTGAAAACCTTTTTTTTTACAGAAACTAATCATGCGGTTTTGGAAATGCCCGATCTATGAGGAACTGAAATATAGGTCTGCCAAAAACTATCTCAGGAAATTCTTTGTAAAAAATGTGTATTTTTTTTCCTCTATTTAGTAAACAGTTTTCTCGTTCATAGTTTTATGTATTATTGTGGTCTTGTTCTTTATCAGGTCAAAGGTTTTATAATGATATTAATGATAATATTGTTTTTTCCTGTCTCTATGTTAATTTTCTTTAAGACCTGTCAAATATTATTTGTATGAATCTGCGAACATATAAGTTAGTTCACTTATTTAACAGATTGTCCCAAGATGTGCAAAAAATGATATTCAACAAAGATCTTTTAACAATATTTATAACCTCTCAACAAAGTATCTAATCTGACTATAACAATTTAATTCAATTTAAGGTAGTTTGTTCCATGAGATGGCTATCATTACTGAAATTATTCAATTTGACACTTTGGGTTTTAGGAACTATCCGATAGCCACTCCCGAAAGTGGGAATCGATAGCAAACTGGAATGACTCCAGTATTGCGTTTCTAAACTCCAACTTTTCATTTATATTCTTATTTCTCATATGAAAAATAGGGCTATAAGATTAAAACGATGATTTGAATATCCAATAGGTAATGTTTAAGAAGTAAAATACTGATTTATTTATAATTAAATATTGCAAAAAGTCAAAATATTAGAGATGCTAAAAATAACAGATTTAAATGAAAACACGAGGAAAACTTTTTTCCTTACAAAAAAGATAAAATAAGTTTTAATACCTATTTACCGTTGAATTTACTGTTGAAGATCGGGTCACAAGAAAGATTTTTTATATTATAGGGACCCATTCAAATTAATTTTTCTGGCTGCTCTTAGGTTTTGCTGGAGGGGGGGATTCTGCTCATACCAGACATAATGTATTTGCATTATCTACAGTGAAATTATTAAACTTGGATTCAAAAGCTACTACAATTTGAGCAGACATCCACACCACATAAGGTAGAGAGCCTTCTTTCGAACACTCACTGAGTTAAAATCTCTCCCTCCTGAATACAAGCCGGTTTCCCCTCACAAACAGTTTTCTACCGTTACTCCACAGTGTGTTGAAACTGAAGAAGTCTGAGACATCTATACTTTCTATTCCAGATATTACCTTAAACACCTGTATCACATTTTTTTTTATTATATTAATACCTATAGAATTAATAGGAACCCCCCCCCCCGTAAATCTGAAAAATTTCGACGATTACTTTATTTTAGATACTCCAACATATTACAACTCAACTGTGTACGGTGGTGGGGTTGCGCCCATTAAAAATAACAAATTAAAAAACGATTACATTTTTTTAACCTTTTTTTTCTAAATAAGTAGACGTTTTATCGTTTATTTGATACGTCTATACAAATATTATCACAACTCGCAAAATACCTTTTTTTCTAAATAAGTAGAGGGTTTATCTTTTATATTTGATACATCTATACAAATATCATCGCAACTTGCAAAATATACAGAAAACGAGAATTCTGAAAAGTCATAATATTATTGCCTTAAAAAAACAACAGGTTTTAATGTCCGAAAAGTTGATAATGTAGTTTGAATAAATAAATAATATAAAAAAGCGGTATATATATTTCAGAGAATTATGATATAACTAAAATTTATTTTGCACCAGGTCTCATAACTCAGTCGGTACAGCATCATCACCATAATTTAAAGATAAAAATAATGAAATCAATCTGAGGGGCTGAGGTTTGATTCCCCATTTGTGGCTGCTACGAACTTTTGATTTTACTCTTCAGAGTGTGACGCGACACATACAAATAAAAAATACACATTGTTAATTATTATAAGATGCACTAGTTAAAAACAGAAAACAAAATAGTTTTGTTGTTTAAATCTTAAGTTCTCTTTGGAGTCGATGGGAAGCAGTAGTTGAAATATCAGAAAGTAAATTTAACATACTTAATTTCAAACAACTCCCGAAAAATATCTCAAAACTGCAAATCAACTGCTTAGAATTTTTTTTAGATTTTTCAAAAAACATTATCTAACATATGATAAAAATGACTTTAAGTAAGCTCATTGCTTTTGATGTAAGTGTGACACAGAAAATAACACATGTGCTATTGTATTAATATATAGATGAATAACATTATATATTTTATTTTTCAGGCCCAAATAATCCCCGATTCATCAATAGAGATACAGTGTTCTTAAAGAACAAATGATTTAGATCTTTCGGAATCGTGTTTGTCGGAATCTTTTATTTTCTGAGGTTTTACGAGTTTATCAACAACTATAAACAAAGAAACAAAGAAAAAAACAAACAAAATCATGAAGGCAAAATAAGGTAGTGACCCTTTAAAATTCAAAACACAGACAGACGCGCGCATATAAAAGCTGGAATATATCTACTCTTCTTTAATTATTTGAAAAAAAAACAACCCCCACCAAACAAAAAGGGGAAAAAAAGCCAAAAAATAATAACAAATGACTGCAATTATTTTGAAAAATGGTTTAAAAGATCATTACATAGTATATGAATATTTTCGTTTAATCTAGTCTCCCGCAAGGAATCTAGTCTCCCATTGCTTGATATCAAATGACAACAATAAATAAATCAATGAGGAGCAAATAACATATCAAAAATCAAAATAACAAACAAAAGAAAATGAAACATTCTCTCAACTCTTCATACTTTTATGGAATAGACAATATATTTGGCTGGGGTAATCGAAGTTATTTTTCCTATTTTTCTGAGTTCAACCGTCCTTGGGCAGGGATGGGTATTTTAGAAGCCATTATCCTCGGTATCATTTTTACTATTTCTATAGTTACCAATGTGATTATCATAGTACGAGTTATACGAGTGAACCAACTAAAAACCGTCACGAACTGTCTCATAGCAAACCTAGCAGTGGCAGACATCCTCTTCACTACTGGTTGTCCCATCATAGCCATTATACGCGTTACTAGGACGTGGATCCTTGGTGAGTTTATATGCAGTATGCTTGTCTTCCTTGAAATCGTTTGTATGTTAGCAATCATATGGACAATGGCAGTCATAAGCATTGATCGCTTTATCTATATTGTAAAACCGACCTCATGCCGGATCACAGTTAAAATGGTTTTAGTTATTATTGTCATTGTTTGGATATTTTCCTTCGGTGTCTCCTCGCCTTTGGCTATTTATTTTACTGTTAAATCTGTTTCTTATGGTGATACCACAATACAGATCTGCACTTTCATTTGGCCGAGCCGACGAAATAATATTATATCAATCGTATATGAGGTCTTGATATTTTTTATTGGCTTCGTATTTCCCTTATCAATACTGACTTATAATTATTACAACGTGTTTCAAACGTTCTGGGAATCGAGGAAGACAATTGACTGCGATGAAAGTAGATCAAAACAAAGCGTAAGTGACATTTCAGGGAACCAGCTTTCTGGTGTCAAAATGCATAATATCCATAGCTACCGTGTCCTTCGGGTCCTTGTTCTTCTGGTTCTTCTCTTCTTCTTCATGTGGTTGCCTCTCTTCGTCGCTTTTATCGGTATCCAGCACGATGCCATAAAGAAAAAATTCAAGATGCATTCTTGGATGCTGTTTACTTGTTCACTATTTGCATTCGGGAACGCCTGCGTCAATCCTTTTATTTACGTTTACATCAACAAAAGGTTCCGCTTGGACTTCTGGTGGTGTCGAAAAAACAACGAGCAGTTCCTATCTGAGGAAAATGGTTCTCCAACATTGTCGGCCTCATGACAGTACAAGATAAGGTGGCAAAAATCAGAAAAATTGACAGGTTTAAGTATATTATCGGAAAACATAAAGATTTGTAAAATAAAGACACTTGAGACTTTCAAAGAATGATACAACGAATAAATTGTCGGCTCTACGATTTATTTGGACATTTGATTATTACCTCGGAAAGATACACACAAAACAACAAATTTACAAACAGCAAGAACTGGGAATTCACAGGAAAAAATTATTGAAGAAAGAAAGTATATGAAATGCATAATGATACAGACTTTTGTATGATTTTCTGTTGGATAATTTTTATATAAGAATGATTTATTCTCCAGTACACACTTAAGTCAGTTTTGCTGAATATTTGATATTAAAATAAAAAAATTTTTTTTAAGAAATTACCAACCAATACCTAGGCCGTATAATCGAAAAAAACAAAAACATTTTTAATGGTCTTTAAAGCGGTGGGTGTAATTATTTTGAAAATATTGTTGATAAAATCCTAAGATTTTTTTCCCCTAACTTTCACCAAGCGAAATTTGGTTGCATTAATTAATATGTCATTTCAATTTTAATCACCAAATTGGATGCTGAAATTTTGGCTAGCTCTGTATCCAAATCTGATCAAATACAATTCATTTTTTATTTACAGCGACAATATTCACTGCCATCAATGGTCGTTTTATTAAAGTATACTGCTATTAACTTCTCACAAATGTGAAACATCTGCGATTGAGGTATAGTGTATGGTGTTCAGGGAAGTATTGAAATGAGTGTGCATCTTTTTTTCTTCCAAAGCTCTAGTGTCAGGGAATTAAACATCTTATATAGATCTTTGGTCCAGCAGCATAACACTGCAAATTATTAATTATAAAAACAATTTAAAAAAAGGACTAGCGCAGGTTATATAGCAAATATTGTGTAGCTATTACCTTCTCACAATTGTGAAACATCTGCGCTTTTGGAAAAAGAGTACGATGTTCAGGAGAGTATTGGCATTGTTTTTTCTATTTTTTTCATTTAAAACTGGAGGGTCACAGAACGAAAAGTCTCATATAGATCTTTGGGTCGGCATCATAACCCTGTAACTTTTAATTATGAAAATAATTGAAAAAAACGACCTATACAGTTTTGAGATATAGCAAAGTATCTTTGTGCCCGGAGTCATGTATTGTTTATGACTCTGTTTCTATCTACCTCTGAAATATATGACTTTATTAACCTACATATTTTTGAGTCGGGAAATTGTTAATTATCAATTTCCTTTCATTTAAATTTATTGATATTATCTTATTCTAGCTTTTTACCATTGCATCCTTCTATTGCAATAATATTCAAAGCTATTTAACCCCATTAAACCAAATATGACACAACATTATGATTGTTATATGAAATAGATTAACGTTGCTATGTGACTTTCAAGTCCCAAATATTTAGATATATTAACACTTTTGCTGCTGATGTCGAAGTGGAATTCTACAAGCACCGAAGTGGATTTCTACAAGCTAATTATTCCACTGAATACGTATATGAATCACATGTCTTGGTATAATTCTATGTAGTAGATACTAGTATTTTAACGGTATTTGGCACGATTCGGCGCGGCTGCTCCGGCGCAGCCTTTTTGGCGCAGCCGTTTCGGCCCCATGACGATTCGGCGCGACTGTTTCAGCGCTGGACGATTCGGTGCAGGTGTGTAGTCAAAGTTTTGTTTACATTTAAAAAAATTAATTCAGTAAACTAAGATATTTTTCTTTGATTAAAAATGAATGAGATGGAAATGTTTGAATTGAAAATTAGAATTTAAATACGGCATTTTTCATAGTGTTATAATTTTTTTAATTCTAGCTAAATTGTTTAAAGTAAATAAGGACTTGTTAAATATATTTTCTAAAAAATATTTGAATTATTATTATTTCTAATATATTATTTCTAAAAAAGGGTTTATTTAAATATTTAAAATTTTTAAAGAAAACTGAACAAACAATATATTTAAGTTTTCAAAGTATATATATTTTTAATTCTTTTTTATACATAAAAGATATTTATGAATCACTTATTAATGCAAAAAGTAGAAAATAAAAAAATTTGAGTTTTAAAAGAATTTTATCAACTTTTTAAAAAATCTAGGCTGGAAATAAGCTCAAGTTATTTATTTCGAAGTTAACAAAACGTTAAACACTGCAACCAACATTTCAACAGCAACACCGACATCCTTCATGAAATTAATAAATGAGTTAAAAAAATAATCTAATCCTTAAAAATCAATTAGAAACTTAAAAAAAAAAAAATAGTTTTGAAAAACATAATGTTTCTTATAAACAGTTAAAGTGAAAGTGACTGACTAACTCTTACATTAACATCTTCGAACCGAACCGTGTTTATTTAAAAAAACAAATTATTTAATGGTTAACAAATCAATTAGAAAATAATTAACCAAAAAATATTTTTTGAAAAAACACCATTAAAAAATGATTTAAACATTAAAACTTCAAAACAAAAAAGAAAAACAGCGCACACAGTAGCACAGAGCACAGACAGCACTGCCACTGACTGCACTGACCGCACAGTTGTGTCGTGTGGTGTGTGGTGATATTACTCACTGCCACACTTATTTTATTTTTAACTTTTAAAATTTAAAGGTTTTAATCCTTAAAAAGTAAGTTAGTCCTAAAAAAAAAATTAATTAGAAAATGATTAACCAAAAAGAGTTTTGCAAAAAATCAGACAAAACACCCAATCGCATATTTTCGTATCATTTTCTTAAATAAAATTATTCATTTTCATAATTAAAATAACTAATTAGAATATAATTAGCCAAACTGGAGTGTTCGACACATTTTCGGCCCCGGCGCCGAATCTACCCGGCGCCGAAACAGCCGCGCCAAATCGGCCGCGCCGAATCGTCCCATTCCCATTTTGTCAGTTCATAAATTAACGGTAAATATCCTGATTTACAAAGAACATCAGCATGACTGGCCTTGCCAGGAACGACTTTCCTTGATCGGGAATAATTCGCATCGTATGTTCGCTTGAAAATTACACAAAACTAACTTTCATCGTAAGCGATGCATTACTATATAAAAATATGAATGAAAAATTATAATTTTCAATATTTGGAATGCTTCAATATGAGAAAAATAAAAATATCAAAATATATATATGTTGAAAAGATAGGTACAAAAGGAAAAAAATAAAGCAAATATTCCTACTTTTTGATTAAAACTTTGGGCCAAATCGTACCAAAAACTGAATTAAAAAAAAAATTCCAAGTTTTGAATTATGTCAGAAATTTTAGAAAAACTTTTATACTTTTTCGCTTTTGATATGATAAAATATAGAGTTTTTTTAAAATCTTTTTGGTAAAACCAAACGTTCTTCAGAAATAATGGTTTTGAAAAATCCTAAGTAGTAACCTCAATCCATTCGATTGGCGATGCGTATTTAAAGAAAAAAAAGGCTTACCACGTTGATTGAATATAGGGCCTGGTTTGTAAGAGGCTTCCTAGTTCGACACAAAAGTTATAGTGAAGAGAAGAGATAGAAGCAGATTAGATAAAGTATCTAGTTCTTCCAGTGGAATTGCTAAGTTTAACGCCAATGCAAAACAATGCAACAATTTGTGCATCATCATTCTGCATTTTTATGTACTATATTTGGTTTAGAGGTCAACCTATAAAACACTTCGGTTATGTATAACCCAGAACCCGGGTTGCCTTCTATGCAACGGACTACTTATGTTGAAATAAATAAATTAAAGTACACTCACGTAGCGGAAGAATTATGAAGACATATAAGAACAGTCATAAAACCACTAAAACAATTTCTAAAAACCTGAACGTTATTTTGTTTACTACACTTCATTTTCAGGAAATTGATCGCTTCAAATGATTCCGCACCAGAGGTAGGAAATAACCGCAGACTAATGTTTGTATAAAATGATAAAAATTAATTTTTGTGAACATTAAAATTTCCTAATACCATGAACAAGAAAATCGTAGACTGGAACAAATGAGTGTGTCAGAGTTACTGCCCTTGAACCATTAGCAATCGTTTGTCTTATTTTGCAACTCATAAACATCATAAAAAGCCCCCGAAAATTAAGTTTGTCAATAGTTTGATTCCTGAACGACCAGGAACATAAAGTAACGGAGAAATGACTGAGTCAATTCTATTCATTCAGAATAAAGTTTATAAGAATCGAGGATCAGGAGAAAAATTTTAAATTATATTATTAGTTGGAAAAGACTTGATTTGATATGTGAGAAAAATTGCGATTCGAATGAATATGCATATATAGAGATAGAGAAAGAAAGAAAGACGATTACGTTTTGTAAATATAAAAAAAATTGACACTTTTGCCAAGTTAATTATAGCGATATTTGAATTATTTCACTACTTTTGATAAATATCGTATCATATTGAATTCTGAAGTTTTCTTATATTAGAATAAATCATAGTTAAGTTGAAAGATAGTGAATAGAAATTCTTTACCTTCACTGTTATGGAAATTACATGCAGTTATTTACCCAGTCATACATAGAACTGCAATTTGACGTAAGGCCATATTTAAGTGAGCTATGACAGTTTACCAACATCTTCCGCCACCACACTTGCAATTAGACGCATTGTCTGTCATGTCCCTCAAACTGCATTTGCTCGAGGTTTTGGATCTGCTTTACTACTCCCTCGAATTAATGAACTCCAACACTGTATGTAATGGTTCGATACATCTACCCCAACCGAACCCCAAACACTCGTATTGTCTTCATCTTAAAAGTCTGATGCACTATCAACTGAGCTATGAGTGCTGTACTTATACAAAAGCGCTGGGACGTGGAAATACCCAGGTTAGTGTCTGGGGGCGCGATTAAACCACTGGGTATGCACCCTTAGTCTTTGGTAAGACAGGCTTCTAGAAGGAAAACTCTGAAGTAAAACCTGAGGTCTGTTGTTCATGTGGTCTGTGGCATACCTTGCACCGACTATGTGTTATCGGCAGTTCCAAGAAGTGTGGGTGGTCCTACACAAGCCTTTACCACTATAAACAAATCCCTGTAACCTGTCTGACAACCATATATGGTTTGATGACGCCCATATGTCGAAATCGACGTGAAGAGTGATATCCATTATCCAT
This sequence comes from Xipholeptos notoides, assembly GCA_036873565.1. Taxonomy (NCBI): domain Eukaryota; kingdom Metazoa; phylum Mollusca; class Cephalopoda; family Idiosepiidae; genus Xipholeptos; species Xipholeptos notoides. The sequence continues at coordinate 773 of JAYKTE010166903.1, read as the reverse complement.
TACTAATACAAAATACATTTTTGTCGAATTTATAAATATGATATATTTGAAATTATTGAATATGAAATTCAAGAGTTAACAAGCTTAAAACATTTTTTCATAATTCAGCTCTCTCTAACAATAATGACTGATATGTATATATGTATGTATGTAATCATTTATTTTTAACATTTTCATTTTTATGTATTGTATCAGGCACTGTAGACATTAGATTCATTTTTGTATCTATTGTTTTTATTTTGTTAGCGGTTCAAACGTTATCAATTCTATATACCATTCTTATTTCGTTCTTTAATACAAATTTATTAAATTTTTGAATTATTTTACTAACATCTTTGTGTTGTGATTATTGACGCGTATGTATGTTAGTGTAATATAAGCCTTTTATGGGATCCAGTTCAGATTTAGGTTTATCTAATCTTAACAATTTGGAATGCAGGGTAATGTTTCATTTGACTCCGTGCAGACCAGCATTTTTATCGCATGAATAAAACAACGTGCGTTGTGGTGAACTTACCTGGGGAATTGCGATGGCTATCAACACAGCAGCAATTATGAAACCATTTTTATTTACCCATTCGTAAAATGCTTGAAGACAACCCTGAGTGTAAATCTTCTTATTTGCTTCAATCTGAAATAGGAAATTAGTGACGAATATATATACAGCGGTGGAAATAAGTATAAGACACCCCATATAAATGTCAATAACTTTTTAAATATGGCAAGTTTAGTCGTCAAAATTTGGGTGTAGCTTTTATGTTGCATGATTAATA
>JAYKTE010166792.1:0-12794 GCA_036873565.1 Xipholeptos notoides | reverse complement strand
TGACCCATAGCTGGAGGGAATGTGGGGATTCATACCTTTCCCAACAGTATTAGTACGAATATGAAAGCAAACGGAACTGGGATTCGAACTCGCGTACTACGATTCCGATGTCCGACTGCCTACCGATTGGCCCAAATCGACTTCCCCTCTTTGGAGATGATGCCAGGCATAATAAGAAATATTTAATTAATCAGTAATCAATAAATATTACTAAAAGTTAATTTAAAGTCTATTTGGGATAGTGGCTAATCACTTGGACTTTAGAACTATCATTCAGTTCCCTACCACTTAGTGGATCCTCTTTCATGGCTTCATTACTTTGTGGGTGCTATATATGGTTCGATCAATACATTTTCATTAGAATAGAAGAACTGATAACATCTTATCAAATAATTTTTGATAGGCTAAAGAGTCAGAGAAAACAACTGCCAATGACAATGTGTTTTGCAGTTAAGAAAGAAAGAAAGGATACGGGTGGCAAGTATTTTTCTTGAAGTTGTAACGACCGACAAAGAGTTTTTAAAGTCTGAATGCCCATAAATATATAAGCAAAAATTGGTGAACCCAGTTAAAATCTCCTCTCGCTGGGGTTTTTCGAATGCATATACTGCGATACATAAGAGAACACTGTAAATGATTTCAAATCCCAGTTGTTCCATTATTTTTGGGCCAATGCTCTTGTGAAATGTATGAACTTTCACATTCCTTCCAGCTATGGATTAAATAGTGTATCTAGTGCTATTAAAAAAAATAATTTGTTGATGAAAGAAAGATGTTTAATAGATATAATTGTTCTCAGCTTGAAATGACTGAAAAGGTTGTTATGCCATTAAGCAAAGAGATCAATCAATTAATCTCAAGTATAAGGTATGACTAAATGATCGGACACATTTGTAAGTTAAATAAAAATGCGAATAAAGTAATGCAAATAAATTAATTAAATTTTTTTGAAACCATCAAATTAATTAAATTTTTCTGAACCCATCAAATAAATTAATGAAAGCTGTTGTCATCTTGCTTGTTATCACTACAAAATTACAAAACATTAGTGGAGTGAGCGCCAACTTTTTAAATGATAAAAATTATTGTAGATTTGAAACAGAAAATTAAAACATCGTCCAAATTACGAATATCAGTTTCAGGTGTGTAATTGTCTATGATAGAAATGCACTAATAGTATAGTCAGAAAATATATTTCAATGCTGGTATTAAACCCACAAAGCTGAGTTACTTCCTTTAAATGAAGTGGAAGAAGAATATGTATGACAATTCTGGCATTTGTTTGGTTCATTACTGTTAATGGCTAGCTATAAATTTAATCATCCAAATCTAGATAAACATAACTATATGGTAAAATCACTTTGAAAAAGAAGTATGAATTATGTTAGATATTCTCTTTGATTTTTAATTTCAGCTTTGATGAACTTGCTGAAATTTGTTCTGAGCCATGAATCACATTTGTTGAAAAAGCATAACATTTTTCATATTGCCTCGAAGGTAAGTAATTTGATTCTCATAAAAAGATCATATAACATACATAACCACCAGTCCAATAGTTTAACATTATTTCACTTTGACATAGACATATTTATACAAAGTGTGGTTTAAGTAATACTCTTTTTAAATTCAAGATTTAATAAACGAAGAGAAGGAAATTGATTTATGAATATAATATATACATAATTAGATATAGAAATAAGAAGAGCATACGATGAGGCATGTGTATCACTCTTTTTGATTAAAGCTATAATAAAATAAAGAAAATAAATAAACTATTAGAATAAAAAAGGGCTTATAGTGTGGCATAATGAATTTTATAAGTAAAATTTTAATAAATTAAGAAAAAAAGATATAATTCATTATTTTATTATTTATTAATTTTTTTCTTTTTCTCTTTTATCTATGAGAGTCGTTCCATAAGTAATGTCTCCTATTTTTTTTATTCTGCCTAATGGATCAAAGTAGATTGCAAATTGCACTATTATCATTACCTGAAAGTTTCATCTATGTGTTGCAAATATTGTTGGTGTGAGACTCTAAGAAAGAAACCCCTGTGATGGATGTGCATCAGAATCAAAGATGCATCATTGATTTTCTCTATGCAGAAAAAGCTGAACTAATAAACTGCCGGTCAAACATTTACCAATCCGATACAGAAGATGGGTTTGTCAATTTCAGAATGGCAACGGAGTGAGTGACCAAGTGTGCTCCAGACACCCATATTCCAAAAACAATGCCTCTTCTTTTTTAAGCTCAAAAGTTGGAAAAGCTACGAAACAGGACTGCAACAGAGGGATGAAATTTTCAGGTCACGAATGCATAAATTTGTTTATCATAACAATGCAATTTGCAATCCCCTCTGATCCATTTGAGCGGGAAGGAAATAGGAGACACTACTTTTTGAATGACTCGTATTTAACAGAGTTCAAACATTCTATTCATCATAATCCTGTGTTCTTTTATATGGGAAATCTCCAGTCAAGATGTGGCACATTGTATAAATTGTAATAATCTTAGGATGCTTGTAAATGGTTATATCAGTTGAAATAAATTCATGGTTGTTTTCTAATTATCTTTTGCAGGTTGTCAATATATTTAATCTGTTTATAACTTATGGCGACACATTTCTGCCCAACCCAACCAGCTACGATGAGCTTTATTATGAAATAATTCGGATGCATCAAGTTTTTGACAATGTCTATTCAATGGGTAAGTTCATTCAAATATAATCTTTTAAGTTTTTGCTGTTTGGTATTTTTTTTACACTTCATTTATTTTTGCAGAGCTTTTTTTATAATTTTTTTTTATCTTTTGGATGAGTCTTGAAAATATGTATATTTATTATGTGGACTATAGTTCTCATCTTTATATTTGTTAAATTTACTGTTTTTTGGAATCTTTGAGATGAAGCATTATGATTTGTATATTTATTATGTGACCTATGGTCCTCTTGTTAGATTTACTGATTTTTTTATAATCCTTGAGATAAAGCTTCATAATTTGTACATTTATTATGCGGACTATAGTTCTTATCTTTATAAATTTTAAATTTACTGTTTTTTCTAATCTTTGAGATAAGGCTTGATAATTTGTTCATTTATTATGCAAACTATAGTCCTCTTGTTAAATTTTCATAATCTTTGAGATGAAGAATTATAATTTGTATATTTATTATGCAAACTATGTTCCTCTTGTTAAATTTTTTTTTGTAATCCTTGAGATAAGGCTTTTTAATTTGTACATTTATTATGCCGACTAGTTTCTTCATCTTTATATTTATTGAATTCAGTATGTTTCAGATGATTATTGCTTTGGCCTTCTTTAGTTAAAAATTATTTTTTTCATTGTCAAGATCGTTATCTTTATCATCAAAGACATTATTATACATAATAACCACTAACAAAAAAAAAACATTAATTTCAGTGGGAAACAATTTACATGCTATCACTCTTTTTGTAGAAGTGTCTATATTGCATATTTGGAAATACTAGCATGCATGGTCAATCCTAAAATTTGACTGGAGGGCTGCCAGTTGGAAATGCCCATGAGTCATGCCCTGCACCCAATGGCTTGATGTCAGTAAACTCCAGCAACATGGAGTTACTGTGGAGGAAATAGATTAGTTGACTCAGGACTACCAGCCATGACAGAAACTGTTGTATCTACTTAGATCTATGAATAGGGAGAGAAAGCTACTCCTTTTGCAAGAGCTTTGATGATGATGAACATGCTTGGATTTCACTGTTTGGAAATTAGGATGTTCCTCATATTTTGAGTGTTATTTAAAAAAAAAAATAAAGAAGGCAAATTCTGTTTGACAGTACAAAAAACATTAATGTAGATCTTAACCATAAACCAAAAACACTTTAACCTTAAGAACACCCTAAAAATAATTGGCCAAAACGTAGTTAATTAAATAAATATAAAGAGGACTGCAGTCCACATATATTTTTTTTATTGTGTCCGAGTTTATTCCGGACATTGGATGATTTGTGGGTGAGAACAACAAAATCCGAAACATGTAATATTGGCCAATATTGTGCCAAAAAATCGTTTCCCCCCCTAATTATTCAATTTCACTCTTTTACAGCACATTGAACCTTTCATTTGTTTTAATACTGAAAAGATTCAATTGATAAATGCCTTTCTTTGGAAGCAGTTTATTAGTAGAAGAGAAGTTACAATATCTAACTAATAGATGGAAGATTAAGGGGGTTTGCTTTCTCTGAAAGTGAATGCAACACTGCTGTTGGGATTTGAACCTGCATATTATAATTATCAAGTTCAATGAAGGTGTTGATTAAATAACCGATTACGGGATTAAAAGTTTAAGAAAGAGTTACTTCCCTTGTACTACTTCTCTGTGCAAAATTGATTGTAAGGTAGGTAACTTAAGATTAAGCACAAATCTTTTTTTAAAAAACAAGATGGCGCTCACGTTTAGCTTTCCTTACAAAACCATTTAAAAAGAAAGAAAATCTAATCAACGATCAATTTTTATAAAATTTTAGAGTTGAAAAAACTATTTTTTATAAGAGTATCTGAACAAAAAAATATTGAAACATGTCACACTTCTTGGTACAAATTTATTTTGCCATTATTTTTACTTATTTTTTCAGCAAAGCGTTTAGTAAAACCATTTACTATGAATTATTTTAAAATTGATTATTTTTGATTTTTCTGTTTATTGTTATAATTAAAAAAAATAAAATTCTTCAAAACTGTAAAAAGGATTATAGCTCTTTTATTATTTTGTTTAAAGAAATATATCCTATTTAAAACTTAATCTTCTGCTTTAATTAAAATAATCTAATAAAATGATGCAAGAATTTATTTAAATCAATATGATTTACTTGAATGGATACTAATTTATTAGGATTTGTTTTTCTTTCTTTATATATTATTGATATCTAAGGGTTGACAAGCAGACAGGTCTCCAAGTTCATCAGAGTAAGGCCGAGAGAGATAGAAGTCATATATCTGTCATAACAGATGACTCGAAAGCTTGATTGTCAACAGCAGGGCAAGAGAAAGACTAAATAACTGTACTGTTAAAAAAAAGAACAATTTTTCTCTGAAATTTGGTGGTTTCTTGTTTTGATTAATATCAGCCTGTGGATTCCACACAACAAATATTTTGGTCCTATTATACTACACTATTATTAGTTATTAATGTTCTTTTAGCTCAAATCAATCAATCAATCAGCTCACAATTACTGAATTTTTTGATCTACATTAGATTACCTCCCATTTGTGCATTTCTTTCTGTTGTGCTGTTCTCTTTTTTCATGGTTAATTCAAGTAACTGTTTTATTAAAATATTTATCATTCTAAAGCATGTAAAAATATGCATGAGTAATGAAGTCTCTTTAATGAGCACTTTGTTTAAAAACGCTGATGTTTTGCTAACCCATGCATCTAATCCTCATCACTAACCGAAAGGGACCTAGTCCATAGCTCTTGTCTACAATCTCTGACCTGTATTATCGTTTCAGCCATGAAAGCTGGAGAGCCTGGTAAGCTAGCATCAATTAACTTTCTATCTTGAGCCACATACTTGGACAAATTCTTTTTGGACACATTTAGCTTCAAAAATCAAAATGCTGCTGCTATTTGCAACTTTGACATTATTTGCTGTATGTCTTTACATAAATAATATTAAACATTGGTGGCAGAATTTCTTTCATTCTGATTTTGCCTCAGCTTTTGCATTAAAAGCTTCATTTTTTTTTGTCCATAAAATTGGGAAGATATGTTCAGCAATCATCTTAGTAATTTACAGTATTGCAGTTTGATATCATGTGGTTAGAAGCATCTATCTCCTAAACTCTACAAAGAGGAATTAAACCAATAAAGCAAATAGATAGGTAGAAGTTACAATTTTATGTTCATCTATATGTTGTTGAAGGTTTTGAAAAATGTAATAGTCTGAAGAGGGCATGTGTGTGGATTGAAATAATAAAATTATTACTAATTGATAGTTAAGTTGGGAATTCTTTCTTTCTTTCTTTCTTTCTTCATTAGTATGTTTGTGTATATATATATATATATATATACACACACACACATACACATAGTAGCAGTGAAGGTGGAGGGGTGCTAAAAGATTAGACTCTGGAATCATATTATGGGAGATACAATCCCAGTCAAAACCATTACGTTCACTTTCAGCTGCCTCAGGCAGATGAGGCCCATCAACTCGGAGTAGTAACTCACCTGAGTGAGGGACAACAGCTAATTGAGGCCTGCCAACTCAAGGAGAGTAACTCACTTAAGTGAAGGACAACACATTCCAAAGCCCAGATGGATGAGGCCTGCCAACTCAAGGAGAGTAACTCCTCTAAGTGAAAGGCAACACTGATTCCAAAAAGCCTGGAAGAGTAATAATGGACACAGTAAAACTGGCCTTTTACTTTACTTGGTTTAGTGCTCGATCAAGTATAAATCATATACACACATATTCATTATATTGATTCTGTTCATTTCAGCTTAATCGATGGTAGCTGCCTGATCATGGCTTAGATGTTCATGTTTTTGCTTATTATCTTTATTGTTAAATTTACAAAATTTTAAATGGTATACTCTTTGGCTTTCTGGACGTAGTTTTTTTTAACCTTCTTGGAAACCAAATCTTCATTTAGTCTATTTGGATAGAACAGGGCTTGGCAACCTTTTGGAGAGTGAGGGTCAAACAGCCATGCTGAGTCATGGAGGAGAGTCAAAAAGCTGAATGTGGCTTTTGGGCTGTGAGTAGCCAAGACTCCTGGTATAGACTGTCTACCTTTTGTAAACATTAACTCGTACTAGCTATGTCAATCTGTCTTTAGTGTTTTTAGCTATTTTCTTTTCAGACAAGATCCACTGAATCTATTGACTGTAAATGAATTTCACTTTGAATTTATATAAAGAAATATCTAGAACCACTACATTATGTGTCAGGTAATAACCAAAAAAGACCAAAAGGCTAATTGGCTAAAATGTTATTAGAGAATTATTCTAAATAACTTAAATAATAATGTATTAAGTCATTTTGAAAAATGTATCATATTTTTGTAGGAAATTTTTTTCTGTAGATTTTTGTATGTTTTTTATATATTCATTGTAAATCTCAGATTCTTTTGCTCCATTCTATAAAAAACTTATTTTATTTCGTTGTTCGTTCTTAAACTATATTTTGTCATCCTGGTGTTGCCCCCTTTACTGACATAACTGGAGTTTAGCTTTCTTGCTTTTTTAGATTCAAACTTGATTTGCTTCCATTGTCTTTGCTTTGGAATTTAAAATAGCCCTTAGGTATGGTATGAATACAGAACTGTATTTTACGTCAAAAAACAAAATCAATAAATCTGGGCAAGCTTAGCTGGAAATAAAAGCCTGTCACAATTGAGTGTTATAATTTGGCATCTGTTCATTAAACTCTTAGAAAATTCAGTTAAGTTCTAGAATCATTTAGAATACAAGTTCACTACAAGACACTTTAGTTTTATCATGCGAAGTTCAGATGCTTTTTTTTTGCTTTTTTCTCATAACATTTTTTTATTTTTTTAATGTTTTTCTTTAATGTTTTTCTCAGATTGAATTTTAGGTTTTGAAAATATTTTTTTTTTTGTAATTTTTTTAATAATATTTTCATGTAATGTATTTTCCCTTTTTTCCAGCTTTAAGATACACAACAAATGAAGGTGAATGGAAAGACTCTGCAGCAAAATTAAAGAACCACCTTGGAAACATTAGGTAAGACTAATCAAATTACTTTTTCTTGATCATTTTAGTTTTTTTGGGGATTTTTTTGGGGGGGTTAACCTACATTGACAATTTCAGGACTTAATCCTATTATTCTCAACCTTATTTTTTCCTGTGAAATTCATTTGACTGCTTGCTTTTTTTGGTGATCATTCAGTACGAAAAGTAAGTTGTTTCATGCGAATAATGTTTATTATTCTTTAACAAAAAACATTACATTAAATTGAATGAAAGGGGAGTCCACTTGGCACAGTAAGTAGGCAGTTGGACTTCGGAATCGTAATACACAAGTTCGAATACCAGTCATTTCATTTGCATTCATAATTGGACTAATACCCTTGAGGAAGGTATGAATCCCCACATTCCCTCCAGCTATAGATTAAATGGTGCATATTATTTTATTAAAAGAACTATGTGTTGACAAAATAAAACATTTATCAAAAAATGATTGTTCTCATCATTAAATGACGTAAAAGGTTGATATGCCGTAAAATAAACAAATAAAATTAGCTGGACACATAATGAATCAATTATTTATTGCTTCAGTGAACCTAATTTTTTCTTGGAAAGCTATTCACGATCAAAAAAAAAAAGATAGCTTCCGTGAAAGTCTTTTTTATTAGTAGTATTATTGAAATTATTATTTATTTCGAAATAATATACCCCTGAGAAATATGTATAAAATATGTTCATTATATTTTTCTTTATTAATTAAAAAATTTTAAAAGATTGAATACAATTTTTGATTACAAGTGATTGTCTTTATATTTTAATTTTATTGATAATCTTTAAAAAACTGTTGTGTTTTCAGTAAAATGCTTGTTACAATCATGTCTCTTATGATTTGCTGATATTTGTGCTATTGCTCATGTAAGAGTCAAATTCTTGAATTGTTCTGCCATGGTCTGCTCCCCGACTAACTTAATTGGATATTTATGACAAGTATCAGTTGAATCTATTCCTATGTGTAAATTGTTATATTATTATTCATACATGTCTTATTAAAGAGAACATTAATCTTCCTTTTCAGGATCTTCCATTCTATTATTTCTTGTTTATGAACAAGGTTCTTTGTTTTGGGGTGCAAGGTTCTTATGTATTTCTGTAGCAAAGAACTTTGTTCAGAAACAAGAAAAAATAGAGTGGAAGATCCTGAAAAGGAAGATTAAAGTTATTTTTAATGAGACATGTATGAAGAATGAAATTCTGCCAAAATACACTAAAATTAAAGGTTATATTATTATAAAACAGTATTGAGCAAATAACTGTTCATCAGATTACTTTTTGTTGACATTGAGCTGCAAGTTTATTGCTGACAAGTTTTTCTTATGTTTCTGTTTACTTTAACCTTAAAAAAACCTTGACAATTTGCTTAAGTTGAAAAGCAATAATTTTTTTGTTTTGTTTTTCCTCTCCTGATTTTTTTCTTGCTCTTTTCAACTTGGAATTCTTTTCTTTTCAGAGCAATTATCAACCATTTTACCCCTAAGGTTGACTCCTGGGCAGCACAGAACCATCTATCATCTCTCACTGAAGAACAGGTATGTGTCATAAACTTTTGAATGCTATTATGTTTGTCTACTTTGAATCCAAATTCTGCAAATGATTCCACGACCAGTATCTTTTAGGAAGTAGTATAATGACTAAGTTGAATATAGTAGTCTGTGATATTAAATGCTCTTTTGTCTTGTATTGGATAGTTAGAATGCAATCTAGGATAAGAGCTTCTATCCCAGTGGTCCTGTGCTCACAATTTAGAATCATAAAATGCAGGTTAAAGAGGTTGTGTGACATCAGACAAAAAATATAAAAAAGAGGCTAGAATAGCAGTTAAGGATAGAATGCCAAACAGGACAGATGTGTCTTTTTAGGTGAGATAGATAGTTCCACCATGTTGCCAGAAATAGTAAACAGTGAACTTTTAAAGAATATCTTCCATCTATATTTTAAGAAGAAGATTAAAATAGGAATGCTTTAAAAATCAGAAAAGCAAAAAGCCGTTGTAAAAAAGGAACATTTAAAAATGCTACTATTCCCCAACCTAATATGCATGTTATTTATATTGCTTGATATGTTTTGTCTTTATTTTTTGTCAGGTTCTTGAAGTTGTTCGCAACAATTATGATACCCTGACTCTAAAACTTCAAGACAGTTTGGATCAGTTTGAACGATACTCAGAAAAACCACGAGAAACATCTTTCTTCACACAACTTGTAAGTCTTTATCTTTCTTGAAATTCTAATTTTCCTTTTTATTTTTTTGTTGCTTATCTTGTGAAGTTGTTGATCTATAAGTGTAGTTCATACTCTGATAATAATGTTTGTTTATTATTTTTACAATTCAGGCTATTGTTTTTATCTCAAATTTTTATTATACAAATATTATTAATGTTTATCTTGTCTTATCAGACTTGCATGTTGGCATGAAATAAAAAATCACTTTTAATATCCTTTAAAAGGGGTGGGCATAATTTTTTGGAAAATATTGTGTATAAAATCAAACAAAATTTTTCCACTTGTTTTCCTATGCAAAATTTGGTTGTATTAATTTATTTATTATTTAAATCTTAATCCACAAATTGGATGCTAAAATTTTGGCTAGATTTGTTTCAAAATTCTTTATTTTAGTAATCCAATCAAGATATCTTTACAATACAGTAGCACCATAATGGGTGAAGTCCACTTGGGTCAGTGAGTAGGCAGTCAGACTTTGAAAATGTAATTTGCAAGTTTAAATCCCAACCATTCCATTTACATTCATATTTGGACTAATACTATTTGCATTCATATTTGGACTAATACCATTGGGAAAATTATGAATCCCCACATTTCCTCCAGTTATGGAGTAAACGGTGCATATTGTGTTATTCAAAGAACTAAGTGTGGACAAAAAAGAACATATATAAAAAATGATTGTCCTTGGCATTAAATGACCTAAAAAGGTTGATATGCCATAAAACTAACCAAACAAACAAACACCATGATGGAATCATTCAAAGTATTTTCTTGGGGCTTCATGTAGAGTTTAATGATTTGCTTTGCCGTATCAAGAATGGAACCAAAAGTCTAACAAATTGAACAGATTTTTTTTGAGAGGGAAAAGTATTGTCATTTTTTTGGCTGTTCATCAAAACAGACCTTATGAATAGATTTATTTTGATGAAGACAAAAACAGTATTATCATTTTTAACCAAACTTGTCTATATTCTTCTTGAAATTCTTTCTTTTAGGTCCGTTCAATTACATGTGATGTACGAAAGAGTGTGACCAATCTGCCACCTATCCAACAAGATGACCTATTGCACGAATATCCTATGATTTCCTGATGACCGTATGTGGACCATTTCTCTGCTGACTTCGGTATCATATTCCCCTTCAAGTGACACAGAGCTCTGGCCGCTCTCTGCAGTTGGGAACAAGTGCTGTTGAATATTGTCATTGGTTGAGATTAATTGACCCCCAGTTGGTTGTCAGAGATAAAGCCCATTTGTTATTTATTCCATTCTGTCCGGACAAAGAAATGTGCAAAACACACAGGATGGTCATCAGTTGTCCATCTACTTCTCTGCTCTCTCCTTCTCTTTTCTACTGTCTCTTCCTCCTCTTTCTACACATATTTTAACAAATAAATCTATAAATAAAATCAATCTCGAGAACTTTTTTTCTTTCTGTCTTATCTGTGTCTGGTCTTGACCCTCTCTCTCTCCTGTTAAATTACTGGTGGCTTAAGACCTTTTTTCTTTTGTTCCATTTATTGTGAGTAGACAAATCTTTTGTATATTTGATATGCGGACTATAGTCTTGATCTTTATATTTGTTTGTAGAAGTCTACTTAGGACAATGGATTAGCGCGCAGACTTTGCAATTGTAATACATGAGTTTGAATAACTGTAGTTTTGTTACGTTCACGTTCAGGCTAAAACCCTTGGGAAAGGTATGGATTCCCTTATTCCCTCCAGCTAAATAGTACAACTTGTGTTATTCAAAACAATGTGATGACAAAAAATAGGATGCTTGATAGAACTGATCGTTCTTAGCATTAAATGGCTGAAAAGGTTGATATGCTGTAAAACAAATCAATCAATCAACCAATTATTTTTTTTAAATTAATTTTACAACATTTTTGTGCTGCCAATCATAGCACATTATTTTTTTTCAAAAAAGCATTCCATGTGAGGACAAAGTTCTGAAAAGGTGGAATCTAAGCATCCCAGTGGTTCCATTTACGTTCACATTTGGTCTAATACTCTTGGGAAAGGTATGAATACCCACAATCCATAGCTATGTATTAGATCATGCATACAATGTTATTTAAAATCTACATGTGGACAAAAGAGCGCTTATCAAAACTGATGGTTATCGACATTTGAAGACCTAAAAAGGTTGATATGCTGTTAAACAAACAAACAAATGAAACATTTTGTATATTGGAACAGTCCCCAGGCTCCATATTTGAAATGTTGTTGCGGAGCAGAATCTGATTAGAAGTTGTAAGATTATCGCCAATCTTTGTCTTTCTCACCTTACTAGTGGTGGTTAAGATGTTTTAAGATGGTCTCTCACATAAAGGCTTGTTGGAGTTAATTTAGTTAAAATAAAGAAGCAAGAAATAGAAGTAAATATAAACACAAAATTTAGATGTCTTTGGGTTTTCCATCTTGCCCTAACAACAGGTTCTTCGTGATATAAAAGCCAACGAAAAAGAACCCGTGTCTGCAATGTGGAAATGGAAAGACGATGAATGTCAGCTCCCACTCGTGTCTGAGTATTGGGTACATGTTGACTCCTATCTTCGTTGATGTGAAGAGAGGCGACAGAGTGCCAGTCTCTGTGGATGTTGTATTGAGTGGTTGTGGCTGCACGACTGCCATGCACGCCACTTTGCTGCTTCATTTATAAAATCTTAGAAAAAAGTTTCCTTAAAGTCTGTGTGTGTGTGACGGCATATTGACCTTTTTGCAGGTTGAGCTGGCTTAACCATTGAACCCACACACGAGTTCATTGGCGAGTTTCTTGGGAATATGAAATTCACAAGCAGTCCCCAGCTGCATG
>JAYKTE010166681.1:0-12794 GCA_036873565.1 Xipholeptos notoides | reverse complement strand
CTGTGTGGGTTCCAGGTGAGCATTATCTGAAGATAGCGGTTACAATTCTACCCAAGCAGGCTAGAGTATAAGTGGGCCAAAACGTGGTGAGACAACAACAATTATGAAGAGCAGTAATTGCTGAAGATATAATCCCAAGACTCAAGGTTCTTATGCAGTGACAGTTAATACACCTGAAGAAGGCCAAAGGATTAGTTTCCCGAAACATGGTGAAACAAAAACTATAAAGATGAAGACAACAGTCCACAAATATGTATACACAGATTATGAAACCTCATTTCAAATGATTTAAAAAAAAAAATGATAATATACTTCTCTACTTCAATAAATATTAATGATTGAAAAGCTCTTACCATCACAGATTTGCCTTGTGCAAGAAAACCTATTGTATCCTTGACATGTACAATAATTACATCCAGATTTCACATACCACTCTCCGCTGTGATAGAATTTACCATTATAAGCACACTGGGCAGGACCTAAAGGAGCTGAAAGAAAGAAAAAGAAGAACATTTAAAACAGTCTGAGCCATAGCCATCGCGTTTTATTTTCATTATTAAAACATAAAGGAATAAAATGCTTAAACAGGAACTCATTTGGATCGGTCTTGCTAATAGTCCAAAGCTAACTTTTATTTGGTGAGCGGTAGCATGTATCCATCAAGTGAATCTCAGCACGGAACGTATGGATTCATACCTTACCCAAGGGTATTAGTCCAAAGGGAGTGATATACGAGAAATGTTACAAACTTACAACCAATACCGGCAGTTATCAAATTCAATAAGATGAATATGAGGATCATGTTGGATTAGATAAATTTTGAAAGATCTGAATCTAAACTGTGCTTTCTCAGACAGGGTGTGGAATAAAATTTTTGATATTTTTACTCGCATTTTAAAAGACAATTTTTGGATTGTTTATTTGTCTTGGATGATTCTTTTCCAGCTGTTCATAGTGATCTATCAACTTGAATCTGATATAAAGCTTTCAAATCACGTATGACAATCTAGATTCAAACAAATAAAATGTGATTACACATTGTCTCCTTTAGTGTCTTTGTGTCTTTCAATGTATTTTACCATCTATTTTTTACGACCTTTTTTTTAATAATTGGCTTGCAAATGGTATTCAACGCCAAGTTTTGTCTACTTAAAATAACTTTATGCCCTTCCATATAGGCCACTTCTTTCAGACATCTTACTTTCCACCGCTCTTCTCTGTCTATCATTCTGCTATACTGAACAAGGGCAGTTAATTTGTTCGTTTTCTTCATGTATATAATCAGCAATGCTCCAGTGGTGTTTTACATTATTCCTTTAGCATCGATTTTAGTACGTGACATATCTCACTCTTCTATGCCCCCTTCAACTATATAAAATCGAATATCGTAAATTTTAGTTATTTTCTTATTCAATTGTAAGTTTGAATCGTACCAGATAATTTCCCCTGTGATATAACGATAGGAGTTGAAGTGCGAAATATTTTGATAATGATAACATTTTATCGCACTAAATCAGAGAAGAATTTATTTACTAATGTATCAAAAGATAATATATCAGTTACTAAATCATCTGCTTTATTACAGGTTATATTACAGATATTACATATTATAGACATTTAAGAACTTTTTTCGAAACCTATCTAAAATTTTCTTATATTTTTTCTTATATACTATTAAATTTTACCTAGCAATTGTATACTTAAATACACAAATCGACCAGTTACTTTTGTCGCTCACGGTACTTTAGAACTAATATGCCATGTTGTAACCGTAAGACAAACACACTTTCAATGGCCTTTAGAAGAGGTGTACGTAAGCTTTTGAAAATATTATATATCTATGTATATAAACTAGTAGTGTTCGTGAGTGTGTATGTATGTATGTATGTGTGTGTGTGTGTGTGTATTTGCGTGTGTACAACTCTCTTACAGCCCAAAGCAGTGGATCAATCATAAACAAACTTGGCATAATGATTGTCTACTACCGACGGATGGTGCACACCATTTTTTAAAGGTTATAGGTCATCAAGGTCTTGGTACCCACTTACATGCACATAATTTTTCAAGGTCAATGTCAAAGGTCAAAGGTCAAGCATCCTTTTTTCTTCCCCGCGCAAAGCGCAGCTAACTCTGCTAGTATACAATATTTTACAATACAATCATAAAAACATCTCCTAAACTTTTTATTATTATATATATATTTTATAAAACGCACCCTATCTGTTTGTCTGTGACATATTTTTATTCCTAACGCCAACATTTCATACAATATGCCATTCATATTTTCTATAGGCATAAAGTCACTCTGTGGTCCATCCCAATGGACAGTTCATTTTTTCTCACTTTTTGAGCCTAAATGATACATAATATATCTTTTAGCAAAGCAAAAATTGACACACTGGTGTATAAAACAGCGATGGTTAATTCAAGTGGCCGATTGCAGAGATGCACTGCATAATTAGAAAATTATAGTCCATTCTTCGCCGAAACTTCGTTTAAAATATTTCAATTTATTTTGCACATTTAAAAATCTGTTTTTCTTCTGGCTGTTTCCATGTTAATAAACATTTTTCCAGTACAAATTCTAAGTGTTTAACCATAATAATCGAATGAAAAAAATGCAGCTGCTGCATCGAAAATGGCGCGCGGATTTTCTGATTTTTTTAAGATCCACGATCAACACCGGGCTATTAATTTTAACTCTTTCTTTTGAAATTCTAATCTACAAAATATTACCATGAAAAAGAAAAAAAGAAAAAAAGAAAGAATAACCTAGAATAAAGAGTAAACTGAAGGTTAATTTTACGTATGTTACGTATTTATTTCAAACTTAGTGTAAGACCAGCAAAATTGTTGGTATAGTCAAAAATATAGATGTATTTGAATCAGATTATAACGTTATGATTCAACAAATTTTTTTATCTGAATTCTAACTTAGTGCTGGATAGCTGTATAGATCTAATCAGTGGTCTGCAATGTTGTTAACATTCAAACACTAAGTGGGTTTCAAACCTGCAAATCACATGGTGGGAAACAAAAGCGCTAACTAAAATCTAGCTAAGTACACTCCCAGTCACATTTGTGTAAATTTTCAAGAAAATCTCGGCGACACAGACACAGATTCACAGACACACATAGTCCAATTTATTAATAAGTTTATATTACTTTAGTTCATAAAATTAATTTTATTTTTGAATCTATGTTGATAGATACTTTTTTCATTTATATTTAATGAAATGTATTAAAATATAAATAAGATTTATTGTTGTTTTTAAAGTAGCTTTGGACACATGAGCAAGTCTTCAGTTTAATCATAATCGTTTTTAAAAATGACACAACGTGATTTTTTAGGGGTACATTGATTAATAAATTACATGATCGAAATAAATTGAAACTTATGGTATTCATTAATAATTTTATTCGCAATGAAACATTTTTGTTTGAATCATATTTAGATACACATATATTCTTGAGTAATATCGATCAGTGGGAAAATGTCACCATTTTCAACAGCATTGGTCCAGTAGTTATTATAAATATTCGATAAATAAAGATTTTACATGTAACGTTAAAGTTAGTGGTAAAATGACAAATGCAGAGATTGCAACCATTCTTAAACACTTGTACTTGTTTGTTTTTCTATGTACATTCTGGTTTTATTGGATCTGTAAGAAAAACAAGGAAGCATTAATGTCATTTATACACATGGAAAAGCTTTATTAGTTTTATCTTATTAAATTATATATTCTTTTATAGCATTGTTCATTTAAACAATACTAATCGATTTTTCATACTTCCATAAACCTTTAAACAATGTTTTTTATTGTTGTCCTCAGTTTCATACTTGTCGTTTTTCAACGTGTTTCGGCCAATCATCCTCTGGCCTTCTTCAGTTGTATTAACGGTGACAAGATTAATACATCGGAAGAATGACAGAATTAGTTGGCACCAAACCTGATGAAAATAACCAGTAGAGATGAATCCAACAGTCCGAAAAATGGATATGCAGATTATGAAGCCTCATATAAAAGGATTACAAACCATAAACCATTTCATAAATCTTATTAATCACTTTGTATTAGTCTCTCTCTATATATATTCACTCTTTCTCTGTCTTTCTTTCTCTCTGTGTGAATGCGCGTGTTTGTATGTGTGTGAGTGCGTGTCTATATCGTAGCCAAGAAGGAGAGATGCGCTATTGGATTCCTCCATGCAAAAATTGAACTGTTCACTGGTGCCTGTTGAACGTTTAAGAAATTAATGCAGTTGATGTCAGCACAGTAAGAAAATAGGTTCATCGATGTAAGAGAAGTGCGAGTGATAAAAATGAACCGCTTCATTCATCACTGACAGCAATGCATTGAGAATAGTAGTGACTATGTAGAAAAATAATTTCTGGAGACCAAATGTTGGTTCATTATAATGGTACCAATCCCGTCTTCGTAGCTCTTTAGCTTTTGAAAATAAACTACAAAATATCTTTAAAAATTATTCTAGAATGTACTCTCTTAACTTTTTAAAACAATTGAGTATAAAGTGTGATCACACTTCACACGTTTTACGTAATGAAACTGGCTTTTAAATTTTAAATCTCTGATAAAAAAATTTAGAAATTTAAAAAACTATCAAAATGGTGTAGTTTTCCAAGAAAAATTATTGTTAATGTACAAACCAACGGCGAAGTTAGAAATTTAAAACCTTGATTAAAAAATCTACGTTGATTTTTTTTGCTCTTTTAAAATGTCTTCGGATGTAAATATTTTAATATTGTCAGTTTCATAAAAAGGGTATCTAAATTTAAACTTTATTTATTTTTTAATTTCTTTTTAGTTTTGCAAACTTCCGGAAACAGCTTTTTTTTTTCAGCAAAAAAATTTAAAAGAAGAATATATGTATAAATCTTTAAAAAAAATTACAAAACCCATTTATCATACACAGGTTAAAAAAAAACATTACTTATTCTACTGATCAAACATGATAAACTTTTTCATATAAAATTGAAAAGGTCGCAGATGTGCTATCAATCAACTTTAAAAATAACAATGAACGTGGAGAGTCAATTTTCAGGTGTAGATCAGCTTATCTGCTACTGTGAAAATTAAGAGAGTTTTTCATGATTGATGAATTAAAAGTTATCAAAACGCCATAAAGACGTTTTTCTAATGGGTATCTAAGAAAATCAATTGTATCTTAAATTTTGTCAAAGATGATGTATTTTTACAGCTAATTTCTTGTAGAGAAGAAGGTGGAAATACTTATCCTTAATGTCTCTCAGATAAGACTTTTTTAAATCTATGTAGACTGAGCTATAAAACTGAATTATAAAATTCGCTGAACTGTTTCAATGTTTTTTAAACAACTTCGTTCAAAATATATTTTAAAAAAATTTTTGATTTTTTTAAAACAATTTGATTTTGTTGAATCTTTGCTTGTTTTATTGAAAAAAATTCCAAAATAGTGCCTATATTTTAGATGGCTTGCAAAATATTTCTTTCGCAACACTATATTTATTCATTTAAAATGCATTCTTTCCAGCAATATATATACATATATAAATGCATTTTCATAGTTTACCTTAACTCAACACCTCTTCTTATTGCAAGAAATACGATTGTATTCGCTACAACAACAAACATGGCAACCCTCGAAGAAAATTTCACCTCTTATGTAAACTTGTTTATAGATGCAACTCTTTTTTAAGGAGTATCTGAAAAAATGAAAGCTAGTTGAGAGACGAAGAAGATGGAGATATTGAAAAAAAAGTTCTTTTTATTTGTTTTTCTATGGTGTTAGAAATGTACTTTAGTAGTTAACTATCTATTACGTATATACTTAAGTTTTTGGCTTCGTTAGATATCGTGATATCAGAATTTTTAAAAATACCTATCGAAGTTTGTAGAACTGTTTTTATACCACCGGAAAAATATGGTGCGAAGATACAAGTGTGTTGGAAATCATTCTAGTTATGATTTTTCTAGCCCACAGTTAGAAAAGTTTTTCTGTTTCTAAAAGTGTGTGTAGAAATAAGTATTTTTTTATATTGGGAATTCAAATTACTTTTTATAGTGTGACATATCTTTATTTCTGCTGCTGTATATTTCTATACATTCTACATATAATATGTTTGCTAGAATATACTCGGAATTTTATTTCTTTATCTTACTTAAGTGAATATTTCATGAAAAAAGGTTTCAAAACTCATCAAAGTGAATAACTGGCAGTCAATTAGGTTAACTGATCTGTGTTTATGCTTCTCTATTCATTTCCTAAATCTAATTATTTTAATCATTTTTCATAACCTGAACTATGAATGCAGTATATCTGAGAATACAAAGCTTCAAAAGTTTTAAAATCTCACGGGGTGGTTTATCTGATTAGATAAGCTCATACATTACTGCACTTACAACACTAGTGATGGATTAATTTTAATATACAAGATATAGAAATGACAAAGCCAAGATAAAAACTAGTATATGAACTAATTTTCAAGAGTTATCTAACCTACTTTAAAAACTTTCTACAATTGATCTGATGAACTGATATCATTCTTTAATATTTACATGAGCTGCCTTGATAAATTTACTTTGAGAAAGAAAAAAAGCAGGAAAGAAAGGTAATGATATTTAGGTTATAGGTTCTAATCGGAAAAAAGGTTATTTTTATTATTATCATTGACAAATTGATTTCTCAAAACTTAAAACCTAAGTAGGGCCAACAAATCATTGTTGGTAGAACGTAATATGAAACTAGCGACCATTATTTGAATAATGTTGTTTTGATTTTTGATAGTGATACAAATAAATGAAATAATAAACATTTGGTCTTAAAATGAAAAAAAAAAATAAAAAAAAATAAATAAAAAAAGAGATATTAGAAAAAGAAAAGAGTTTGAATTTATTTAACTTAATAGAAATATATATATTTCTTATTCTTTGTCGTTGTCTTCTTTTTTCTTTTCGTCTTCAATTAATTTTGACATTTGAAATTTAATGCCAAAGGTCACCCTTTCTTTCTCTTTGATTCAAAAACATACCTGAAAATAGATTAAGCAATTTTAGCCTCTCTCTATTTGACTCTCAAATAAAACATTCAACAATATTTTGTCAAACAAGAGTTGTGACAAATTTAAAAATGATTAGTATTCGTGACTTAAACTTCTCATATTGAAACCAATTGTCGTGAGAAATTATCAGCATTTTTTCAATGTCTAGACCAGTGGTTTAACTGCCCAATGTGAAACATTTAGGGGTCTTTCTTTTTTTTTAATCATTAGTCATAAATAGAATAATGTTGTCTTATATCCAATAGTTATGAAGGGTCCGCCAAATGAAAATAGATAAGATTTAAATAGTTGAAAAAGCTTGTAGTTCACTATTTTATAAAATGAATTATATGCCCACTCTTTATTACCTATGTTTGTATAATAGCCAGACCCAATTAGAAGTAAGCTAAATAGGTATAATGAAGCAGTGATTTAAAAGTTGGTATATTAAAAAAAAAGGGAAAAGAAAAAAAGAACAGAAACCTAATTTTTGAAAGGAGACCTTTATAGATATTAAGAGTCCAGGAAGGATTTATTGATAATCGATTTAAATGAAATAAAACTGTACATCTCTTAACAACGAGACCGCCATACCCAGATGTTTCATTAAGGATTTCAACTGGATTTTGGTATCTGCTCATACATCCCAAACAATCTGGAGGCGCAGGTATCGGATCACATAGCATGTGTCAACTTCTTCATGATGCAACCACAGCCTTTGGATTTGTCCCAATTGGCACCAAAATCTTTCAGCGTAGTCATTGCCACAAGCGAATGACTCGACTATCAATTGTGCCAGGCGCTGGAACCCCGTAATCCCTGTATGACAGAGACAGTTTCTCTGACTTCAGTCTCAGAAGTTATCTGAGACCACAGTTTAAATGGCAGAACTAAGATTAGAACTTACAAAACTAAAGATAGTAACATGAAAGAGAAATGACGTTGAAATGTTGTCATCGATAGCAATGAAAATTTATTTGAAAAGAATGATTTTTTTTGAAAATAAACAAAATAAAAAAAACAAAAAAAAACCTACAATGTAGAGATTTTTCAACAGAGAAAAATTCGCTCCTAAAATGTCAACGGTGTACATAAATAGAATTACAATTATTCGCAAAAATGTCATAAAATTTCTTGTATACATTATACATTAATATTTCTATTTTCTTTATCAACTAGTAGTCTTTTTAAAAGATTTTTTCTAAATTATTTTCCCGTCAAATGCCGTCAGTGGGGTGGAAATTGCAGCGGTTTCTTTGTAAAATACAAAATAGCAAGCGTTTTCTCTTAAATTGTTAAGTTAAGTATATTATAATCAATTAAGGATCAAAAGTTTTTAAAAATATATTTGAAATATAATATAAATTATAATCATTCTGTGGAATGGGTTTAGACGACATTTCTCGTACATTCTCTGAAAGAAATCAACCAGAACTTGAAATTATAATTTATGAATTGATAATTAATCAAACCCTTACTCATTAGTGACCATGTCTGTTGGGAATGCAGGCCCTAGCTGTGCAAATTCCACCTCTCTTTCCACAAATGCAGAAGTTACACTCCTTTGAGTATTTTTCACCAATTTTATAAAATTTACCGTTGTGGTAACAACCTGTGAAAAGAAATAGAAAATTGAATTTATTCTAATAAAAAGTTTAATATTAGATTCTCTGGTTATAGTATGGAATATCACTTGCTCAAAAGCCAACTCAAAAGAATATTATTCCGCAGAAAGACGTTTCATCCAAAAATTACTTTGACGAAAACTTGGTTGTTGAATTTAAAGAAAAAATAACATTCAGAAAAGAATAAAATTTTATAAAATTGAATAAATTCAAAACTTTTATAGGATAATTCTTTGTTGGATGTATGGCATATTTTTATTGGTTAATTATAATATATGTAAACAAAAAAAAATCTTAGTTTACTGTTGGTTATTGTTGTTGAATAGAAAGCCCTCTCTTTAGCCGTTCGGGCTCGGATCAGTCGTACTATAGCTTTTCGGCCTTTCGCAATTTGTAAAACATCCAGTCCTCACCCAAAGGAGAAATTTTATTCGTGGATATTTTTAGCCACAAAACAGCTTGTCTGGTCGGTTAGTCTGAGGGAGTGGGTACGTAAGAATAGTTGACAGGGATGAGAGGAGGATGCACATCATTTAATTCGAAGTCCTTAATGGATTCCTCTACTCATACCTAGAATCGCTGACCGACCTGGCACGGTACCTGGTATTCCTAAGTGATCAACCATCTTAATACTCAACAGGCTCTATGTTGCTTAACTTTGGTGGATTGCTGGAAACTGGGCTCTACAACAGTGAGGTTCGCCACCATCCTATGACCACTACCATGGCACCTGCCAACTTTTTTTTGAATTCGAATCAGATTATTCTTTTCCACCCCACCACGTCTTGATGATATTTTGCATGATAGTGGTCCTTGGCATAGCCCAAAATTCATTGCACTGTATCTCTTAACGTTGATCTTTCAAAATAACGCTGCCTAAAACAATTTAGCGGATCATTAACGCAGGTATCTTTGCTAGTAAAAATATAATAGAATAAAAGCTTATTTAAAGATATTTTTTTTTATTCATCAAATGTATTTTCATTTCAGTTATGTAAAGAATAGATTTTCAGGAAATAATTCTTCGAAGAAAAGTACTTAAATGTAATCATGTTTGATTAAGTATGCCTTTGAAGAAATTAAATGATTTGATTATTTTCTTTATAGTGTATCGTATTGTCAAAATACGATAAGGGACGAGTAAATAGTTTCAGAGAATTTAATAGGATTTTATACATCTTTATACATCTTTGTGTCTACAATTAAATTATAAAGCCGCATAGGAGCATAAATAATTCATTGCGTATTTATTTAAATTAAATAAGAAATAGATTTGACATTAATCTAAAATAATTATGATATTAATTTAGCATGAATATTCATAATTATAAATATAAATGTTCGTTTGTTTATTTGAAAATACATATTATTTTGTAACAAACATCTTACCTTTTGGAGGACACAGTCTCTTGGTGCATCCAATCATATTATTTCCTCCACAGAAGCACCTGTTGCAACCATCCAGACTGAAACTGTCTCCTTTCTTGTAAACTTTGCCATCCCTGGTGCATGTCTCACTATCAGCATAGGGAACTGAAAGACCATTAAAAAAAAGTATTATGATACAAACCCTTTCCTACTCACTCCCTGATAAATGTATTAACATTGTGTAAAATTTCAAGAAAATCCGTTCAGCCATTTCTGAGTCTATACGGAACAAACTCATATACACACACTCAGACACACAAACTTCCATTTATATAATAGTAGAGAAGAGATTAACAATAAGCACAGTCTATACAGAGAGGTCATATATCTAGAAGGAATAAGCACCCTTACTTACGGTTAAATGCGGGAACTTTGAAATTGTAAAACGCGACTTTAAATCTCAGTTGAACCATTGCATTTACTTCTAGTTGCTCAGACTTTTTAACTCGCTAGAGCAGGCTCAAACTCTTTTAACTGAAGGAAAACACTGATTCCAGAACACCTGGACAGATGCACATCGTAGGTCTTACGAGAGATTAAAAACTTTTTAAGGGAAAACCTACATCCTGGTGGCTGTAAAGAATCCTGTTGTAAAGCATATAAATATGATCTTGTGTCTGTGTTTGACTGAAACTCAGTAGAATTCTTATCGTGTTCTAAAATTCAATGTGCCCATAGGATTTCAATTATCTAATAGGAGGAAAATATTTTATTGCTTGGCATAACACGAATCAAATACATGCTGAATTTCAAGTAAACACACTAATCATTTTAAGTGCACCCGCAATTTCAGTTTTTTCTGAATTTCAACTACAAGTATTAAATATTCTAAATCCGGTCTTTTCTGAATTTCCAACACAAACTCATTTAAATGTGTTCCTAATCGAAAAAAAATATTCCTAAAGAATTTAACTTAAAACAATGTCTTTGGTCTACATTCGTCATCATTAATATAGTACAGAACTTGTATGTCATATTTATGTAACTGGTTGTCGACATTTTAGCCATCTACTTTTCTCTAAAAAAGATTTTCCTTCTCCGTCTGCCAGCACAGATTATATGTATCAGGTCCAGTTTTGGAATAAGTGTTATCCTTCTCTTAGATGAGTTTTCCTTCACGAGTGTACGCGTCTCATCTGCATAGAATAACCAAAAGTCAACGCAATCTTTTAAATGGGATTTGAACTTGCGTATTACGATCCAAAAGTGGAGGGATTTAAGCCCTCACCTATCACGATTGCCTCCATCTTGTATGTATCAAAATTCCTACTATTTAAAGTTAAGGATTTAGCAAAAAGAAAAAACAATAATGACACAAAACTGAATGTTAGTATCCTTGTAGGATTCGCATTTGTCGGTTAATGATCGTACTTACGGTCTTCTGGGTGAATACACATCATTTGGGTGCATCCAACATGTCCATTAACGCCACAGAAACATTTATTACAATCGTCCATAAAATGTTCTCCAAACCTATAAGTCTTTCCTTTGTGTTCACAACTTGTGCTTTCATAAACATTGGCATCTAAGAGAGGAAAAAAAAACAACAACAAAAAAAAAAACCGCAGAAAACACATTATCATTATTTCAAGTAATGTTTCCTATTTATATAATATAATATCATACCATATCATGTATATATATATATAAGATGGAATTTTCCATTCTGATAATTCTAGTTTTAATTTTCATCATAATTTTTTTCTTTTTATTTCGTATTTCCGCTGCTATATATAACTGAATATTTTATCCCACCTGACTATTAATTTTAATTGATACTTGTAAAGACATACAAACATAAAACGTTATCAGGATTTTAATAATAGTAATTCATAACTGACATTTTATAAATTACAATAAATGACAATAATTGAAACAATAAGTAATTAAGTAAATGATGAACAAATAAATATAAACCAATATAAATGTAAAATGCCAAAATTCTTTTAAATTCTAATTCAGAAAAATAAACCAATATTATGAGCTTTGTAACAATATAGGTTTGTTACAAAATTTTAGTAAGATAGCATGTTAGAATTTGAAAAAAAACAGGATATTTGGAAATTTCATTCAAAAGTGAATTAGGATTTTAATATCAAATATAAACAAAGTCTTGGTTTCCATAAGCTTGGTTAATATTGGGGTGTCAGCTCTGAGACCCAGATAATAGACTGTTCCTTACGTCGCTTCCTCTAACCAGAGTCTACTTCCAGCAGTCTAGATTTGACACTCACTTTCTTACTCACAACGTTATTATGGATGAGGAAATGGTCCAATTAATATTTTTAGAATTTATCATACCTCATCTCTAGAGATTTTGAAAAATAGATTAAATTTATAGTAAATGAACAATGTATAATTGATCGTTTTTGTTAATGTTCAGCAAGTAGAGTGAGACAGTTAATAGAGGGAAAAGGAACGAATCAGCCTGAAGAGGTCTTGTCAAATATGGGTAAAAATCACAGAGGTCAGTATGATGTTATCCAAGAGAGTTTACTAGTATAGAAACAGAACCTCTTATATTCTTACCATGATACTTTTCCATGGTTTGTTTGTTTGTGTTTTACGGCATATCAACCATTTTAGTGTTGGAGACGCACCGCCCCGTTTTGGTTGGACGGATTTTGAGACGTCACTTCCGGGCGGATGACGTCACTTCCGCCAAGTTACCCGAACTGAGACAGTCTGAGAGGTACACG